>BQNB010054359.1:0-27134 GCA_026074375.1 Tanacetum coccineum
AGCTTATTAGGTAAAAAGAGCTTGAATTTGCATTAAAACTGAGAATTACAAGTACATAAAAGAAATTAGCTAAAAAAATACTTAAACTATTTTAAAAACTACCTGAAAACTACTTAAAACTAACTGCTAGCCACAATGGCTTTACAAAGCTATATATAGGAAAAACGACTAGGGTCTTGCTCTTTTCTCTTCTTGCTGTTGTGCTTGTTTGTAGACACACAAAAGGGTTGTGTTTGTTGTGTGAGGGGTTCACAGCCTCTAATCTTGGCCCTTCAATCTTTCTTGGGTCATCTTGGTCGTCGAAATAAGCCTTGGGAGGTGTGGGATTGCCAACTTGGCAATCTCACAGCTGGGAAAGTTAGTGGAGGAGGGGGGAGTGGTTTACCCATGGTGGTGGTGGTAGTCTACAGGGTAAAAATGGGTTAACAAACCCGTGAGTTGTGTTTTTGGGGGGAAAAACAAAGGCGGGAA
Source organism: Tanacetum coccineum (assembly GCA_026074375.1). Lineage (NCBI taxonomy): Eukaryota > Viridiplantae > Streptophyta > Magnoliopsida > Asterales > Asteraceae > Tanacetum > Tanacetum coccineum. Next base: position 472 of record BQNB010054359.1, read on the forward strand.
AAATTGTTATGAAAAAGAAAGGGACAGGGGCGAGTTTGGGTAAATGGCAACATTGGCCCCTCATGGTTTATAGTTCGCTTGCACCGTACGTCCTTGTGTGGTTATAACTTTTGGGGACTTGGCAAAACAAGTCCCCAAGAGTTATAAGACTATTTGCAATACTCGTCCTTATGGTTTATAAGTCTTAGGATTAGACAGAAATGGCCCTCGTAGTGTAACTTTGCTTAAATGGCATTTTGGCCCTTCTCTTCTTTTCTCCTCTTTTCTTCTTTAAGTATAAGTTTAGGGATTTACAATTTCAGTCCCTAAACTTATATTTCTTTGACTTTTGGCCTCGGGGTTGACTTGGGTTGACTTTGACTTTGACCAGTTGACTTTTCTGTTGACTTTTTGACTTGATTGACTTTCCGGCTTCGATTTGGCTTTGTCTTTCACAGTCTTTTCCATTCCGAGTCCGGTTTTGTCGTTTTGGCTTTGTTTTTTTCGTCCTTTTCTTAGTTATCCGTTCCTGCACAATACAATTAGCAAAACAAGCATATATTTGGCATTTTAAGTCCGTTTTTGGTTATTTTAGCTCGTTTTTAAAGGTAAAAGGTATGTGTAATTAAGCACATACCAAAATCCCCCATACTAAGGTATTGCCGTGTCCTCACGCAATGTTATGAAGTAAACAATTACGAAAACTAAGAATCTCAATCCCCCTCGACTAATAACTTTGAAAAGTACAAAAAGTGTTTGTCAAGTGAAACTAGGAATCAAAAGCTCTCGACAATCCCGTTTTCACACCATTTTTTATTGTACACTAACTATCCCTAATATATTTGGATTTTTCTTTTATCTATTCTCGACGACTCTGTTTGACATTCCCTTTATATTATCCAACATTGGGATCATAGAAATGAGAACGCCAAAGAATAATCTACGGATGTCCTGACGATAAATTCATCGCCCGAATTTTTTCACATATTCCCAAACCAAGCAAGTTAAACAAGATCATTTGTCAATATAAGTCTAAATCGAAGCACTCATACTTATACCTTGTAACTTTAACATCCAACATAGTGATGGTTTAAAATGTGTGTACTCATGTCACTCAAAACCAATAGATCAACTTATTTCATAGTCCGTAAGATTCAAGAATGAATCATGACTCAAAGCAACAACCTATTAGGACCGTTGTAACTTGATTTTAAAGAACGAGATTTAAACTGTAGAACTTTTTGCAATATCTTCACATTAAAACTCATAAGTTTCCTAAAGCAGGCTGCGTCGCTTAGTTTGAACACCTACCTAGCCTCGCACCCTAAGTAGATATCACAACCACGACCGATGTTTCTAGTTTGAAAACCCACCCCGTTGCTTAGCGAGTGGGAAAACCCAACAACACCTTACCTTCCTAATATGGCTAAAGGATAAGTGTACTTAATTTTGAACCCTCCACCTAGACCTCGCGTCCTGTGCGATATTATCACAACACACGCAAATCCTTAGAAGTAAAGAGTCTTAGTTTACCCCCACCTCGTGTTAGCGGAGTGGGATTCCACGAACACATCTTTTAACTCGTTCCATTAATCAAAGTATGCTTATTGCATAATTTCAATATTCATGCATTTTTGCATTCATACTTCATTCAGCTCTTTGGCCATTTTAAACTTCAAATATTAAGAACAGAAAAATCTCGCTTTAAAGAATCCAGATACAAATTTTGAAGCTTTTCAAAAAACATTGATTGATTTAGTAGAATTGAATTGAGCACATAATGATTAGGTAGATTAGAAGCCTAATGGGAGAAAAAGCCACAATTACTCAATAAGTTTTATGTTCACACCTAAAACTTATAATTTAACTCTATCACTTCTTGTTCTTCCACCTTTTAAAATCGAAGCAATCGAATCCGTGAAAGCTTAGCCTCCCAGTGTAAGTTGAGGAACAAGCTAGGCTCAACACGCCCGATCGAGTTCAAACAATTATTCATATTCTACCCATTCGGAAAGTCAAAATGATACAAAACACTTTATTTAATTGTTTGAAAATTTTTGAAAATTTCACTTTTTTTTTGTTGTTGATATTTTTTTGCAAAATTTGGTGGTAAAAACGGATTGCGTGATAACACCGACTGCACGCGCAAACATCAAATCAAAGAACCCCCCCATACTAAGAACTAAACATCGTCCTCGATGTATCAAGGGGGTTCCTACCGTAAATCTAAGGCCGATTATGAAGAGTGCCAAAAGATAAAACGTTATCGTATTAGATTTGGATACTGATTCCCAAAATGAAGATGAGATGTAAACTCATGTGGATATACTTGAGAGTCTCACAATCCGGGAAATCCTGGACATAAAACACAAAGCACAAAACATGGACAAAACACGGGTGATGCGGGAAAATGTAAACCTTCTTCTCACACAAAAACACGTATATTATTACTACAACTGAAAAGCATGGGGTGCCTCCCACGAAGCGCATGTTTTAAGGGGTCCCACGCTTGACCCGTCCACCGAATTTTATTGTGGTCCAAGGGGAACGTTTGGAGATCTGGGATAACCATCGGTGGTATGTCCCCTCCAAAGTAGTGTATTTAATCCATACCATTCACTTTAAAGTTTTTTTGGGCCGGAGTTTTGAGATAACTCAACGGTGCCATAAGGAAAAACTATAGGGTAATGGGGTGAATGGTCCGACCAACGGGATTTTAATTTGCCGAGAAATCTTCAGTCTAAGAGTTTGAATAAGGAGAACCACATCCCAACAAGTATGAAAACTGCGTTTTTTGATCTAGGCATCGTGAATCCACGTTGGTTTTCTCTTTACTAGATTAAAGAGTATTCGTAGAGGCTTGATCACGAAGATCATTTAAGTTCATTCATTTTACTTTCCTGTGATCACCCGCAGTTTAGAACATCAAAAATTTGTATGCTTGAGGCCCAATAGCTTTGTGCTCTAAATCATCGTAGATGACATGCCGTTCACCCCTACACTAGCTTAAATGATACACCCATGGGTATGTTTGTAAAGCTGTGCGGAAGGCCCGAAAAGCATCATCTAGTTTTGTCCGCACCAGGAGGCACGATTTTCTCCCACGTCTCTGTCAAGAATAAACGCTTTAAAACCACGATTTGACACTCGACTTGCCCACTTGTATTTGTGGGTGATACTCGGTGGAGGGACGATGAGTGGACTCCAAACTTAAGCATGACCTTGTAAACTGGTCATTGGCAAAAGTGAGTTTCCGCCTCACTTATGATAGCTCGGGGGCACCAAAACCGAGAAAAGAGATTTTTAAAAAATTGCAAATAACCGGCATCATGGTGGGGAGCATTTTTGCTTCAACCCATTTGACAAGTAGTCAACAGCCACGAGTATGTACTTATCCCCCTTGAAGAACGAACGGCCCCATAAAATCACTGCCCAGATGTCAAAGATTTCGCAAACTCATTGGATGAGGTTTTGTGCCATCTCATCACTTGCGTAATGTTTCCCCTGACGTTGACAAATGTCACAACGGGTGACATAGTCATGGGCATCATTAGATGGTGGGCCAATAGAATCCCTGAGTCAAAAGACCTTTCTGTGCTGTGTAATTGGCACCATATTGTCCCCCAGTGGGTCCACCGTGGCAAGCTTTGAGAATGTCTAAAGCTTCTTGCCCCAAAACACAACGTCTGATCACTTGGTCAGCACAGTTTTTAAACAGAAAGGGATCATCCCAGAAATAATGCTTGACATCCTTGAAGAATTTATTTTTTTGTTGGGATGTCATTCCCTTGATAACGAATAATCCCCCATGATAGTTTGCAAAATCTGCAAACCCTAGTGTAACTTTGATCATGAATGAGCAATAGAACCAAGAGTTTCGAGAGGAAATCTTCATTGATCTTTGTTCTCGAGTTTTGTCTTGATGCGGAATTTTCAAGTCATAGGACAGATGATCGACGTCGAGATTCTCAGCTCCTATCTTGTCTCGAATTTCAATATCAATTCTTGGACAATAAAGATCCACCGCATGAGTCTTGCCTTAGCATCCTTCTGGCAAAGAGATACTTGATGGCAAGAATGGTCAGTATACACTATGCTTTTGGACATAACAAGAATAACGGAATTCTCAAAGGCAACCACTACGGCAAGCAATTCCATTCGTAGTAGTATGATTATTGAGTATTTGAGCACGTCATATCCCTGCTAGCATAGTTTATATAATGGTATGGAAATGCTTGTTTTTTTTCTTTGCCCGAGACTGCCCCGATTGCGAAAATCGCTAGCATCGCACATCAGTTTCAAAGGCAAGTCCCAGTCGGGAGCAATTAAGATCGAGCCTCAGTACATTTTCTTTTTGAGTGTATTAAAGGAATCCGATACACTCATCAGAAAAGAAAAATGGAGTCTCTTTTTACAAGCAAATGATCATAGTAGGCAATTTTCAGAAGTCCTGAAGAATCCCGGTTCAAACCGGCTTGCCCAAGGAAACTAACGGACTAGCCTTTGACAAGAAGTCGATGAGGGAGTTTAGCTATTACTTCGACTTTAGCTCTATCAACCTCAATTCCCGACTTAGAAATTTTGTGTCCGAGAACAATGCCTTCCTTCACCATAAAATGGCTCTTTTCCCAGTTTAAAGACAAATTGGTGTCTTCACATACCCTTTCAACATCTTTTTCTAAATGGGATAGGCACGTAGAGAAAGAGTCCCCAAAGACCGAAAAGTCATCATAAAATACTCCATCTTTTTCAATCATATACGTCGAAGATTGCCCTCCACACATCTTTGGAACGCCATGGAAGCCATGCAATAACCCAAAAGGGCATCGCCGTAGGCAAATGTTTCCGTATTGCATGTGAAAGAAGTCTTTTTCTTGATCTTTTGTGGACAATGGGAACCTGAAAATACCTTAGAAGCCATCGACGAAACAGTTTGTATTCGTTTCCTGCAGTCATTCGAGCATTTGGTCCATGGAAGCAATAGAGAAGTGGGTCAGTTTCGGGTGGCTTATTAAGCTTTCTGTAATCAAGTACATACTCCCATCCATGACCAATCAGTAGGAATAAGTTCAATTCTCATCCTTGGTTGATTGTACAGTCATCCCCTCTGCCTTTCTTAGGTACACCTGTACCGGGCTCACCCAATGTCTGTCAGAGATGGGGTAAATTAATCCAAGCACAAGGAGTTTTTCAACCTCCTTTTGATAACGACTGGATTTTTGGGTTTACCCTTCTCTGACTTTGCACAGAGGTTCGTAGTCCTCTCCCATTAGAATTATGTGAGTACAAAAATCTGGCTAAAACCTTTTTAATCAGAGAGGTTCCAAGCGATGGCTCTCGCTATGGGACTTGCGAACCTGAGAAGAGCTGCCTTTTCTCATCATTTAAGTCCTTAAGCAATTAATGACAGCAACTTGTCGACGCCTTCCAAAAAGGCCGTATACAAGATGGTGGCAGTTCCTTGAGTTTCAATCTCGGGAGGATTCATCATCGAAGTGGTCAACGGTTTGAGCTTCACAGAGTTTGAGTTCTTTCCTAACTCCAGGCATATATTGTTCTTGATTTGGGAGGGGGTGGTGGTTCACTGTTCAAAATTGCTTCTAGAAGCAGGATGTCCCCCTCAGGATCCTGATAAGTTGGATCAACTTCAGATGAAGTTGGATCATCTTCTAGAGCAAGAACTCGAATCTGCCTTCTTCCAAAAAAAGAAATACACTGTCCCCCCGGAAAGGAGTGAGAGCTGGAGAAGCAGTAAGAAACAATAGGCTCAGAATATGAGTGGATAGCCACTCGCGAACACGTTTGAAAAATCCTAGACCTCTTGAGAATACTCCTCACAAAGCCATATCAATGACGTCGATTTGTTTACCCGTAGCATAAGGTTGAAATCAGCTGTTGTATCTTGAAGTTGGTCCAGATTAGAATGTGATGGCCTCCTTGCCACATGCAGGGTAACTCACCTCATAAAACATCTATCAAAGCATGACTCGATTTTAAGAAACCTCCGCCCGTAGAAGTTAAAGGTACTCGGGGGACTGGTTCAAAAATACAACAACTACAAAGTCAGCTGGAAATTGAATTTTCTCACATTTACAAAAGACATCTCAGCGATACCGATCGGTTAGTGATCGATAACGGTCAGCTAGTTCAAAATGTCAATGCAAGTCGGGTCAATTTCAGGAAGAGATAGAATATTGTTCCATACAGCATAAGGCTAGATTAATGCACGCACCAAGATCGGCCAATGCGTTCATGTAGTAATCCACGTAAAACCACATGGAATCAGAAATTGCCAGGTCTCTAATTTCTTTGTAACATGTTGAGGATGAACCGCTGAACAGTTTCATTCAAAGGAGTTTCTTGCCAATTTCGCTCATTTTTCTTTGTTTCCAATTATAAGGTTTATAAAGTTGAAGCAAATTTAGGCATGAGCACAAGGCATCGTAAAGCTAATCTCGAAACTAAGCAACAAATCTCTAAAGATTTCATAGAATTTCACGATTGGTCGTTAGCTTATTCCCTTGCGCCTTTCATCATTTCTTCTTGAGGAAATGAATTGATGCTTTAGGAACTGGAGTACCCACAGGAGCAACATTGGCTTCAGGAACTTGGATTACGAGTTCGGAATTAGAACAACGAGGAGTTGGACGTTTTTTCGTGCTTCCGTAAATAGCAGGAGGCAACGTGTCCTTGGCCCTCGCAATCATGATTAACTGCTTCGGTCCCATGATGGTAACACCACTTCGGTAGTGATAACCTTTTAGATCTTCCTTTGGGTTGGTAACAGTGTTACCAGGAAGAGTTCAGAAATCGAAGTTAAAAGCAGGTATTAAGCAGTAACAAATTTTGAAAAGGCAATGTAGTCAAATTTGCCATTTGGGATTGCAAGTATTGGACCTTGGTTTTGCATGTTACTCCACACTGGCATCATTGGCTGTGACATATCTTTCAAAATCTGTTTTGACACACCCGTGTGTCTGAGGAGCAGGTCCTTGAATGAGCCTACTAACTGGTATTGATGAGCACTTTTTTGATTTAACCGTAGGTCATAAATCTGACCTTGGTTGAAATTAGTTTCCTCCCTGTTTTGAATGAATTATTTTCCTCGATTGCATTGTTTTGACTATTAGCAAAGAGGATTCTGAATGAGGAAAACCAGGAGTCGAATTTGATTCGAGACCATCGGAAGGTCATAACCAGAAATACTTGGTGAAAATATGCCGCAGCGGCCTGGGACACAATACTCCTTGGATATTGTCATGGTACATGTTGCTGTTAGTGGCCTGGACAGTTTTATAAGCATGACCTCCCCCACAAGTTACACAAACTTTGTTCCACCCGCTTTTACGGGGGCGGAAGCTGGGGTTTGGGTTCTTTCTATCGAAAATTAATGCCGACCCATGTCTTTGAGTTCAGCAACCATTAGATGAGAATCCGCTTGGGTGGGAAGAGCTTGGTACTCTTTTAGCTACCACAGCTTTGTATCTTGATTGACTAACCTTAGACTTGCTCTCGATGATTTTTTAAACATTCTCGGAGGCATTTTTGTCTAAGAAGTTACCACCGGCAGCGAGTTCAATGAATCTTTATCAACTTGAGTTTAGGGCTTATCGAATGTCTCGAGTGTTGATGCAATCTGAAAACCCAATGATGAGGGCAATACCCCTTAAAAGATCATTGAAACGATCCCAAAGCCACAGTAAAACGATCTCATCAAATTTTTGCTAGAAATCTCGTGATTATCATTTCTTGAGATTTTTCGTTTTTATAGGTAGGGAAGAATTTGTTTAATAAATTTCGAAACAAAGCTCATCCCATGTTATCAATCGACGAGGGGGTCTTTTTCAATGCCATATCCGTGCTGCCCCTTTCGAGAAGAAAACGAAAAGCATAAGTTAAAACCGAACGTATTTGGAATCGTTCGGGACTCTTCATCGTAGAAGTGATCATAGTTGAAATAACTGATCTAGCAAGTGGGTCCTACCTTATCAATTCCCAAAAGAATTTGCTTAGATATGGACAGGATTCAGAAGACACGCTTGATCTCAAAGTTATTCGCGGTGATTTCCGGAATAACTATCGCATCCTCGTAACCCTCGGTGGGTGCTTCGAGCAATTGCGCCATAGTACGATTATCAGCCATCGTAACTATGGGAGGATTATCAGGTTTCTCAAGATTGGATGATTCAACAGAAGTTTGTCGGACTTGTGGTTGCGAACGTCTAACGGCTTGTAGAACGAGTGCGCATGCACAAAATAGAAATATAAAAAGAAAATTTACACTAATTTTTTTTTTCAAAGATTTATTCACAATTGATTTTAACGGACAATGAGATAAGACAACTTAAACCAAATAATCTACTTACTTCACGGTAGCTCTCAAAAAGATAACGCCCAGGTGAAGCGGTAGGGAGTAGGAAAAGCGCGCACTTATTTCTCCTTTTCGGTCGTGAGTTCCTTCGGAAACATACCCCTCCTTAATAACCCACATTAAAAGTTGTTAAATTTCAAGGTGAGCCGTTACGTCGCAAGAGACACAAAAGGCAAAATTTTAAAATCTTTTGTTCGAATGAAAACCACAAGTTCACCGGAATCTTATTATATAATACCTCAGTTAGAAATAATAATATTTTGGTAAATTTTATCAATTTTGAATTTTATTTTCTTTTTTTTATAGACAATGTATATTATATTTTGGTTTTTTTTTTTCTTTGTTTTTATCTGATCATTATACTCTAAAAGAAATGAAAAATATTTTTGTATTTTTTTTTATTTTTTTAAAAAGAAAATATCCACAGTTTCAAACAAATTGATCAAAACGTAACGATAAGTCGGGCTTCCACAGCCTCCCCGCAACGGCGCCAAAAAGTGTGGTGAAATTTACACCGATATAATATAATATATAATAAAATATAAAATAATATATAAGTCTAAAAAACAACACTCAATGATACCGAGAAGTAGTATAGAGTTTCCCCGGTCTTTTATCCCCAATGATACTGTACTTGAAAATCGATACAAACTAAAGGATTGAGTTTTGAAGGAAGGAATTGATTTGAGAAGTTGGAAAAGTCACATTAGATGATAAACGGTACAAAAACGATCAAGAAAATCCTAGAAATAACGAATTAAACTAAAAACGAGAGCCCGAATCCCGACAAAGGGAAAACCTAAAATCTTTAAAAATAACCTAAAACAACGAACAATTTTTTCACAGTTCTAAACCTACTCTACGGGACAAATAACGAAGAATGAAAAAGACTAGACCGAAAACGGAGTTCGTTTGACCCAAAAACGAGTCAAGACAAAATCCCGCACCCGGACCGTTCTTTAAAAGAGGAAAAGTTGTAAAAATAACCCTACGAAAATTTTTGTATTTTTCCTACAAACTAGATGACAAAAGAAAATTTTCTAAAAAAGCAAAATATTTTTTTGATAATTTTTGTATTTTTTATGAATTAAATAAACTTTTAACGAAATTAAATTATAAAAAATATCAAATGACTTCGAAAAATTCTGAAAAATTTACAAAAAATACTAGACACTATGACTACTCTACGAAAAATAAGAAACACGAAATTGGCTTAAGGAATAAGCCCGAATAAGCTGTTTACAGCTTATAAGCCTAAAAGGGAAAAATGACTATAAGTTTCAAAGCCCTTGAGTCTTTAACGAAAAAGACCCAAGGGCGCAGTGGTAAGGGTGTGTGTTAAAAGGGGGATGTATCGAGAGGTCACGGGTTCGAGTCTTGCTCACCCGGACTTCTTGTCTTCCCCCTTTTTTTTTCGAAAACTCAAAGAAGCAAAGTTGTTAAGCTTGTGGGGCTTAACAACTTTGTCTTCTACACCTTTTTGAGATACGCACTTAATAAGCTTAAAAATAAGCTTGAAGTTCGACAGAAAAGCTTAAAAGCTTTAAAAGCTAAAAGGCTTAAGTCATTTTGGACTTAGGGTCGAAATAAGCTAGGACTAAGGCTAAAATAAGCTAAGAGGTCTAAACTAACCTAGGTAAGCTGAAAAGAAAAGGAAAAGCTAAACTAAATAAGCTGTTGGAAACAGCTTATTGTGACAGAAACTATAATAAAGCTTAAACTAAAATTACACTAAGTCATTGGACAAATAAGCTAGGTAAGAGGCTCAATAAGCTAACAACTATCTATACTAACCTAAAAAGCAACTAAAAGCTAAGAAGACTAAAAAGATAAGCTAAACAAGCAAAAAACATAAATAAGCAGTCCTAACTACTTAAGCCCGGAAATCAGCCAAAAAAGGCAAGTTGGCTTAAAAATAAGCACACAAATAGACTTCCAAGGTCTGAAAACAGAGGCTTAACAACACTTATAGACCTCTTGAAATAAAGCAAAAATATTGGGCTAAATAGACTCAAAAAGACTAAGAACAATAACCAAATTATCCCATTTGCACCAGGGAGCTAAGAGCTTATCTCAAGGGCTTATTTGACAGTTTTTATTAAAAGCTGTCCAATAAGCTCTAAACTAGAAAATAAGTAAAAACATGATAGAGTACACTAACAAATTACTAGTGCACAATTTTTTGACCCCTAAAACTCATTTAAACAAGAGCTGATTTTTGATGGTATGAAAAGAGAAGGTGACTTTTTATACTGCTGCTACCCAAAAGGATTTTGTGAACTATTGACTTAACCAAAGTCAAAAACAAAGGCTTTTGACAACGAAAAAGCCTTTTTTAAGACACACAAAACACACTCTTTGAATGCATAAAACAAATACAAGTGCTTAACTAAATAAGCACTTGTGATGTATGTGAGATTCTCACAGTTTCTAAATTAGTTTAAAAAACACTTTTAAAACCTTGGAACTTTTAAAAACAGCTTAATACAACCTTAAAAATCTAAGCTAAAACTATTTTGATGACCATAACCCAAACTTAAACCTATTTGCCCGTTTTAACACTGACCCAAACACCCCCTTAATCTTTTAAAAATGGTTTTAAAGACTTAAAAGACTAAGTTTTGCTGGAATTTTTTTAAAAATACTAATGATGCTTAGACACTTAGGATTATAAAAAGATACAAGAAAGTTAAATAAGCACTTTTGAGATAAAAATAAGCTAAGGACAAAATTATATGCTATATATTGACGGTAGTTTATATATTGTATATAATCCCCTTAAAATGCATATACAAATGAAATAAAAGCTTAAACAAGCATAAACAGAGCAATAATAGGTCAAATAACAGAAATAAGCCTAACAATAAGCTAAATAAGCTTATTGCTACAGTAAATAAGCAAAATTTAAAAGTAAAGTACCTTAAATCCTTTTCTCAAAAAGGATTTTTGTGAAGACTTAAATAAGCTCTAAACCTACCCAGCTTATAATTAAGCTAAACTAAGCCATAAACCCAATAAGCCTTCCATTTTAGCTCATTCTTCCATGCTTTTTCAATCAAACAGTAACCCTTGCTCCTTTTGAATTTCCCTCACTTTTATTTAGAAATTTTTGAAAAGAGAGATTGTAAGATAAAAAGAGAGTAAGATAAAGAGGCTTAGCAACACAATGTAAACAAAACCTTCACTGAATTTTTCATTAAGACAAGAACAGGTACAAAGAAACTTTTTTAAACTTTTTAAAAGCTACTACAAAAACTTGTAAAATTACATAAGATTAACTTAAAACTTAAAAACTACTTAAAAACTATCTATTGGCCACAATGGCTTTACAAAGCTATATATAGGAAAAATTCGACTAGAGTCTTGCTTTCTTCTCTCTTGCTGTTGTGCTTGTTTGTAGACACACAAAAGGGATGTGTTTGTTGTGTGAGGGGAAAAACAAACAAATCCTGGCCTTCAATCTTTCTTGGGTCATCTTGGTCGTCGAAATAAGCCTTGGGAGGTGTGGGATTGCCAACTTGGCAATCTCACAGCTGGGAAAGTTAGTGGAGGAGGGGGAAGGTGTTTACCCATGGTGGGGGTGAAGGTTTACAGGGTAAAACGGGTTTGTAAACCCGTGAGTTGTGTTGGGAGGGAAAAAGAAGCGGGAAAAGTTGTTTGGGTTATAACAGGCACACTTTGTGGAAGTTGGCAAGGATGGCCCCTCAAAGTGACTTGTTACTGATTGGCATCCATCGTCCTTGTTTTGTGAATATACTTTTGGGGAACCTTGGGCAAAATTATCCCCCAAGAGTTATAAAATACTAGTTTGCACCCCACGTCCTAGGTGGAATACAACTCTTTGGACTTGGCAAACAAGTCCTTGAGTATATCTTTGCAAAAATGATTAGTTGAGGCCCTTCTCTTCTTTCTCCTTTAAATATAGTTTAGGGATTTAAAATTCAGTCCCAAAACTTATATGTATCTTTGACTTTATGGCCTCGGGGGTAGACTGGGTTTGACTTTGACTTTGACCAGTTGACTTTTCTGTTGACTTTGTTGACTTGATTGACTTTCCCGGCTCCGATTTGGCTTTTGTCCTTTCACAGTCTTTTCCATATCCGAGTCCTGGTTTTGTCGTTTTGGCTTTGTTTTTTTTTCGTCCTTTTCTTAGTTACCTTCCTGCAAAAATACAATTAGCAAACAAGCATAAATTTTGGCTCTAACACAAAATCTGATTTTTAGATATCAAATCTCCTAAAATATTGTGTAATCTTGCAAGATCTTTTCTAGATATGGCAAGATTATGAATGATGTCATGCATGAGGTAAAAATAAAGATGAGTTTTGTATTTTGTAAAAATGTATTTTAAATAAATGTATATATACTTAAAAGGTAAGTTACTTGTGTTTTTTAAAAATATGCAAAATGCAAGTATATTTTGTTAACTTTCATAAATGAAATGTGTAAGTAATCCTTACTTGGTTACTTACAAAAATGTGTAAGTAACTTTGTTAGATTACTTACAAAATAAAATGTGCAAGTTAACTATTATACTTGCTAAAAATAAAATGTGTAAGTAAACATTGAAGCTAAAGTATATGAGCTAGTTTATACAAACTAAGGCAAAATGCATGACTTGCACTTGATGATGGAAGTATTCTTCTCTTGCACTTGAGGAATTGAGCTTGGATCACTTGGAAACAAAGCTTTATGATTAAATGATCAAAGGATTTTAATGAGATGTATGTGGGTTGTTTTTATCAGAAAGAATGAGTGCAAAAGGTAGAAAAATAGTGGGGAAAAGTCTAGTATTTATAGGACATTCTGGAGGAGCGTCTACCTATGGGCGGTCCCCTTAAATAGGTGGGCGGTCCCCTTAAAGATAAGGGGGGCCGCCCGTGTATTTAAGGGGGCCGCCCTAGACTAGGCGCTCCCCAGTTTGTCCTTTTGTGTAGGGGGAATTTTCTAGAACTTTCTAGCCGTTTTAGGTCTGAAAATTTGAATTTCAAAATGTTTATTTTGAATAAAACATTTCTTTTAATTGTAGAAAATGTTTTGTAATGTTTATAAAAATGTTTACAACATTTTATAAAAGTGAGAGGTTGAATAAAAATTTTCTTTGATCATAAAATGCATTAAACATTTATTTATTCATACCTTTAAGTGATATAATTTTCGAAATGAAAATTTACTACTAATTACTTGTTTATACATTGAACGTTTTTATATTTTGTGATTATCAAAACGTAAAGATGTGAAAAATATTAATAATGTTTTTAGGCATTATTTCTATCAACAATCTTCCCTTTTTTGATGATTACAAAATTTAAACTCATTAAATGTAAAATTATTTTTAAACAAGTATTTAGTGAGTTTTATGTCATATCTCTCCCTTTTTGTAGAATAAAATAGGTATCGTCGAGAATTGCTAGTAAAATCGACGAAATAAATGGCCCCCTTGATGTGTGCTCCCCCTCGTTCAAGGGCACCAAGGAATCGAGCTATGGTTTCTTGGCTACAAAAACGAGTTAGAACAATACAAATATTTCTAACATGTAGCAAGAAGGAAAAATATGACATAATAATAATGCAACCAACAATAATCATCCATTAAAAGTAAAATAGTATGTAAACCATACTCATGCATACATAAAGAAAATAAATAACACGCTAACATACATGAAATTTTTTTTAAACTACAAAAAGTCCTATAACTAGTAAAGCTCCATAGGACTTGCTTGCAAAATGGTGGATGGACAATTATTTGAGAAACTAAACATAAAGTATGTTTAGTTTAAGGAAGATGATGGAGGTGGTGGGATGATGGTTGTTGGTGGTTGTGAGAGCATATGTTCAATATATGAAAACATATATTGGAGTTCATCTCTCAATCCAAATATGAGAGTACAATTGTGAATGCAACACAAACATGAATCTTTGTGTGCCTCAAGAAGGTTCCAAGGAATGGGATGACCAAAGATGGGTGGTGAAGGTAACGGAGTATTAAATTGGACATCAAGTGGGGTAATTGGTGAAAGGGTGAGAGTGATATCTATTGATGCATTTTCTTGAGTTGAAGGTGGTGGAGAAATTCTTGGAGGAGGAGATGTTGGTGGGTTCAAGTAACCATTGGGTGAAAGTGATGTTGATGAGGTTGGTGATTTGGGTATGTAGTCAATTAAGGATGAAGAAGTATCTTTGGTTGATGGTGTTTTAGAGGGTGCATTAGGAGAAAAAGGTGATGAGAGTTGAAGTTTGGGTGATGGAGTTTTTGTGTCATCTTGGGTTAAATCCACAAACAATTGTTTTGGTGGAATGATGTTGATTTTTGGTCTCTTGGAGGCTTTGGAAATGGAAGCTCTAGTGGATGCCATGGATGTTGATAATGGTTGATGAATGATGAAGAAAATGGTGTATTGGAGATGATCATTTGGAGGGGATTTATGAGAAGAAAATGGTTTAAAAATGGAATGAGTTTGAACTAGTTTTAGTTATTCCAAATTATGTTCGAGTATTATGGGCAAATATAGCTGAGACTAGGTAAAAGAGTGTCAAAAAGCAGGAAAAATACTATTTTACCCGTGATTTGCTAGGGCGGTCCGCTTAATTAAGGGTCAGTCCCCTTAAAGATAAGGGGGCCGCCCGTTATGAATTAAGGGGCCCGCCCTCTGCTGGTTTCCATTTTCATAGAAAAACGATTTTTCTCAGAATTTTTGTGAGAGTATTTCTATTTTGGTGATTTATTTGCAACAAGCCTTATTGAGTTTTATGAGCACATTTAATCATATAACATGTAATAAACACATCAAATCATGAAACCAAAGTAGCATAAGTAGTCGATTAAATAAAACAACCAAAGGTTTAAATTATCATAGCAAACAAGTATCTAAAGATAACCAACACCCAAGTCTTTCCGAATAAATCGGATAATCACCACACGAGTTGTTTAGAACATACACATAATCAAGTTAAAAATTGTCTTAAACACCATTTAGCTATCTAGCTAATTTCTCTCCTATGTCTTCACTTCTTCTTCTTGCTAAACACTCCTTTTAGTGCCTTTCCAAATGATTTGAACCCTTCGCGCATCTCCTCATGCATTCGTTGCGTTTGGTTGAGCAAGGTGGTTTGTCATGCAAAGAGAGTTTCATCGGTTTGTTCGGAAGAGGAAGGTATTTGGTAGTTTTGGTAGTCGAGTGGATGAAGAGAGTTAATATAGGTGGTAGGAGATGGAGTACTTGCTCGAGAAGTTTTGACATCATCATCATCATCATCATCGTGTTGGTGAGATGACGTGCCTTGATGATGAGAGGATGAAGAAGAGATTGAACGACGTGCCTTGCCACGATCACTTCGAGGTCGTCGAGTTTGTCTTAGGGCAAGAGGACGCATGACTCGCTCAACAATGTCATAGGTGCCATTGTCAAGATGAGGATACGTTTCCATGACGTATCGATAAAGACGAGTTAAAAACATGCCATATGGAAGATTTGCGGTTGGAGTAGCTCTGGCACATTCGATTCTTTTGACAAAGAAATAAGCAAGATTGTATTGTTCTTCGGCAACAACACAATACAACATGTGAGCAAGGCAAGCGGGGAGACGGTCCCGATGTCCTCCTAGTCCGAACACATTTTCTCGAATAAGTTCTTCCCATTTCTCTGATACCTTTTGTGTTTATATACGTGATAAAAATCTAGTGATGGCCATCTCGACTCTAAACAATCATACTAGGAGATGAACCAAACACTCCTTTATTTTTATAAAATTTTACTCATTGATTTGAAATATACATATATATATATATGTTTTGACATCAATCAACAATGTATAAGTTTTAAAAATACATATATACAAAAATTCGGTCATATGTTCATAAGTATACATGTTCTTAAAATTTTAACTCAATAAGTGTTTTGATTCAATCCTATCAAGGTTGTAGTGTTCCTATAACTATGAGAATCTTTATAGTTATGGAAATTCTAGACTAAATCAAGAAATATAAAAATAATGAAAAACCCCCAATTTTGATTAAGAACAAAATTGGATGAAATCAAACAAAAAGAAGGTTGAAAAACTTACAAGAAATGTTGTTGATTGACTTGTTAGTGAAAGACCTTTGCGAAATTTGGTTAATTGGAAGATTTGAGGTTTTGATTTTGATGGCAATGGTGATGGTATTTTCGTCACAGCAGGTAGGAAAAGAGAGAAGAGAGAAAAGTGATGTTTGGTATAAAATTCGACTGTAAGGGGGTATTTGGTTTCGCAGATAGGCGGTCCCCTTAATTAATTAAGGGGGCCACCCTTTTTACACGGCCGGTCCCCTTATTTTTAAGGGGGCTGCCACCTGGAAAAAAAATTCTTCAATTTTTGGCTAGTTTTGTGAGAATGAATATTGACAATTTTTTGACTATCTCGGACAAGATTATCAAGATGTCAATACATAAGATGATTTGGTGACTAGACTTCTTGCGAACATAATGAATTAATTTCTTCAAACAAAAAAATTAGTTGATACGTTTTAAAATGGGAAAGAGTAGATATTGTGGAGGATGAGAGATTGGAATGGAGTTAAGACTTCAATAAGGCGATTTTGATAGACGTAGTTGAGGCGAGCATCGAGGTGGAAGGGAGTTTATTTCATCCATTGTAGTTTAAGACTATTCTGATGCAAAACTAATCCTACTTCTATGTTAATTATTATCCACTAACTCATTTTTCTTCGTCTACGTGAGTTCGTGGCCATAGAAGATTTCCATTTTATAGTGGTTCATGGATAATCCATGTGAAAGAATGGTTCCTAATGAACAAATTCTTTTAAAAACTAGAAAGCCAACAAATGGCATTTCTAGTGACTACCATATTTCCTAACTATCACTAATACTAAGTATATCATATACCAATCTATAATTTACGTAATTAGAGAGTGAGACGTACCTTAGCCTTCAAGAGAAATTACTTTAAAATCTTTAAGGTAGTAAGCTTTTTAGGATGAGGATTTATGGAAATCCTATATGAGTTCTTTAATTTGTTTGACAAAAGCCAAATGATGCTTGTAGATGATTAACCTCGAAAGATATGATGATTTAGCCATTTGGTCCCCATCGTTTCATGGGTCCGAAGTTATTGTTTCCGAACATGTTTTGCATTTGATTCGGACACATGCACGGTGAACATCTTCCACATTGAGTAAAGCTTGGTTGGTGTGGATGATTCCACATTGTGTGATTAGTGTTAGAGTAATTTGGTCTACCTTGGTCTCTCCTAGGTTGAGGTGTTTTGGAACGAGGATGAGAGTTTTCCTTTCTTCTCGGAGGAGGAATTTTAGACCTTATTGTGGGTTTAGTAAATTCGACTCCGAGTTTTAAGGAAGATTTGTAAAAACGTTTTACCTCATCATCACTTGCAATAGGAATTTTAGTATTGTTTATAAGTATAAATTTTGGTTTTAAGTTTGGGTTTGATTCTATCAATTTTTCTTTCGACTCGACTTCTTGAGCTCTTACAAAATTTACTTGTTTGGTTTCGCTAGGTGACCCTTTGGTAAAATTAAATCCTAAACCGGATTTATCTCCGGAAGGTTTTTGAGAACTTATTATTTTCTTAAGTGAGTGACTACTATCATTAAATTGATTTAGCCTAGATATTTCTTTTCTAAGCTTCTCATTTTCAAACTTAAGGTCTTGACATAATTTGCATTCTTCATTTACTTCCTTACCTTTTTCTAACCTAGATAATTTATCTTTTAATTCTAGTGCTTCATTCTCTAATTCTATTTTAGCTTGTTTTAGAGTTTTATTTTTAGCCATGACTTTTAGTCCTATTTTGCATAGTCTACTATATTCACTATCTAAGTCATTTTCGTCTAATGATGATTGGTCATCACTAAAGTATTCGGTTTCGGAAAGTACCTCATTAGAAGCTTTAGCCATAAGGCACTTTTCGTCCTTTGTCTTCTCCTCTTCATCTTCGTCGCTATCACTCCAAGATCCTCCAACAAACGCCTTTTGATTTTGATATTTTGATAGTTTCGGACATTCTCCGATGAGATGATTTGGATCTCCACACTTAAAGCATTTTCTTTCGCCTTTGCCATTTTTGTCGTCTTTATTTCTTTGGAATGATTTTCTTTCTTCATGTGGTTGTCTTACGAATCGTCCTCGTCTTTTGAAGAATTTCTTGAAGTCTCTTACGGCCATGGCGTATTCTTCATCTTCACTATCGGAGGTTGAGCTATCATCATCACTAGATTCCTTTCTAGCTTTCAAGGCAATAGATCTACTTTGTTCTCTTTTGCTTTTGACGGTTTCGGAATCTTTCTTAATTACTTCTTCATAAACCTTCAAATTTCCAATGAGTTCGTCAAGTGATAGAGTTGTTAGATTCTTTGATTCTTCAATCGCCATGACTTTTGCGCGCCATTTAGGATGTAATGCCTAAGAAATTTCCTAACACAATTCTTGCTAAAAAAAACCTTCATCAAGTGCTTTTAAACTAGTAATAATAGTGTTAAATTTAGCAAATGCATTATCTATTGATTCCTCTTCCGGAATCATAAATTGTTCATATTGTTGAACAAGAAGATCTATTTTGTTTGTTTTGACTTGATTATTACCTTTATGAGTGATTAACAAAGTATCTCAAATTTCTTTTGCGGTTTGACACATAAAAATTCTTTCATATTCTTTTTTTTTTGAACGGCAAATTTTATTAAAAAGAACACTAGCGAGAAGCTAGGTTAAATAGACATAAGATGAGGGTTTTTAAGCCATTCGTTCCAACCAAACGAGGCTTTACATCTAGAGTTACACCAATGAAAAGAGGTAGACACAATGCTATCAAAAAGTAAATTCTTCTTTGGGGCCGAAACGTCAAATAGAATCTTATTGCGATATGTCCAAACGTGCCACCACATCGTGATCCAAACATCTTCAAAAATCGACTTAAGATTAGGAGCTAACCGAATTGAGGAGGACCAAGTCTTCCATACAACAATCGTATCCATTTCAACAAGAGGAGTGTTCCACCAGTTCGAGATCATACGGCCAAGTTGCCGGGATACATCACAACCAACAAACACATGATCCGTCGATTCAATACCACAGTCGCACATAGGACAAGATAAAGATTGAATGTCCATACCTCTCCGTGATAAATTGTAGCGAGTAGGGAGAGCATTAACCGTCACTTTCCACGCAAAGACATTAATTTTAATCGGGACAAACTTGACCCACCTTGTTTTATCTCCTATCGTAGGTAAGCGGGAATCGTCAATCTTCCTCCTAATAGAAGCAACCGAGAATTCGCCAGAGCCTTCCAAGTTCCAGACCCACCGGTCTTCCATTGGAGCCAAAGTGATGGAGTCGACCAAATCAACGAGCATCTGGAACTGTTCCAGCTCACAACCCCCTCTGATGTCACGACGAAAAGAAGTGTTAAGGTGAGGATCTGCCAACTTAGAGCTGACAGTGATATCCTTACGGTTTTCTAACGCATATAGACGTGGATAAATATCTTTAAGAATCCCTCCATGATACCAGTTGTCTGTCCAAAATTTAATGATATTGCCATTACCCACCTTCTGTTTCATGAAGTCGAAGATATTCAAACCACTGACCCCCAACCTACGAATTTCTTTAACGATAGTAGTCCAGCATGAATGAACAGCAGACTTATTTATCGAATGAACGTTACCATCACGGCCATGAATAGCTTGAATCACTTTCTTCCAAAGAGACGTCTCTTGGTTGTAAAACCTCCAAAACCATTTAACCAATAAACCCCTATTAAGAGCATAAAGACTAGCAACCCCTAACCCACCTTTATCTTTGGCAGTTAAAACCTTTTCCCACTTAACCCATGTCGCTTTATTACTACCAATCTCATGGCCATTAAAAAAGTGCCCACGAAGCGATTCCAACATTTGTAACACCGTTAAAGGAACTCGAAAAATGGACATATGAAAAATAGGAATAGAGCCAAGTACCGATTTCAATAGCGTAAGCCTACCTCCTATGGATAGTGCTTTCATTTTCCACTTAGATAGACGGTTCTTTACCTTGTCGACAACCTCCTTCCACGCTTGAGCTCTCGACATCATATCACCAACTTTCGTGCCTAGGTAAGAGAATGGGCTGTTAAGCGAAAGACATCCGAGTTTAGAAGCCGCCAAATTAACTTTATTCTCGTCCACATTAACGCCCATAATCTTACTTTTACTCATACTAATCTTGAGACCCGAAGCACGATGAAAACACTCCAACACATTGGTTAAGGTATTGATATTCTCATCACTCCATTTGCCAACAAAGACAACGTCATCGGCATAGAACATATGAGATAAACACATCGAATTACTTAAATTAAGCCCTTTGAACATACCCGAATCCACCACACGTTGAAAGGATAAGTGAAGGCTTTCCATAATAAGGATAAACAAGAAGGGAGACAACGGGTCACCTTGCTTCAAACCTTTACAAAATTGAAATTCCTTTGTGGGGCTACCATTAACAAGAATAGACCCTCTCGAAGAAGTAAGAGAACTTTGAATCCAATCGCACCATTTATTACCAAAACCAAATTTCTTTAGAACATCGTCAAGAAAGTCCCATCTACTTTGCTCGTGTTAAAAAAGATGAAGCTAATAAAGATGGCTAGTTTCAAAAAGAGCGGAAACATGTTTCGAGTTTGAACACTTCAAGTATTATATATATATATATATATATATATAATACGTTTCGAGTTTAAACATCCCAATATATTTAGACTAGTAGTTGAGAAAAGTAAATATTGTAGGTGCAAATTAAACCATATAGAATGAAATGGTGTGTTTAGAAAGAAATCTATTTTATGATTACAACTATAATTTTGCGCTGTATAGAAAATGTTAAATTTTAAAGAATTTTGCTATTTGTAATTTTGGGATATCATGCAACGAGTAGGGTACATTTATATCATTATTGTGTGTTTCGTATTTTTGCTATCTAGTATTATTCATAATGAAAGTAATATGTCGATATATTGTGTTTCGTAATTGTATGTATACTATAAAAGAATAGAGTTTGTTTGGATGTGCGTATAAAAACTATCAACTATATTTGTCTTTTTTACACATATATAAACTGTAACGAAACTAGTACTATAAACATTTTGAACTTATACTCGTGATGAAAAAAAAAGCATTTTGTTCATAATTTTAAAGTAAGTAAATAGTTAAATAAACATAAAATAACAGACCTCGTAAAGCTTGTTTAAATTACGAGGAATCCTTCTGTGGGTAAGGCTATTCTAATGAAAATTTATGTTTATCCGAAATTTTTGTTGAGCCATTCTCGCATTTCTTGGTGCCTATTTTTTGTTAATTATCTTTTGTGGTTTTTTCCTTCTTTTACACAAAGAGGTATATCCCAAAAACAAAAATCAAAACAGCTAATTAGGGAGTGTTTGGGATTGCTTATCCAAACTGCATAGCTGATTATTAGCGAGTTTAATAACCAGTTTTAGTGGATGTTTGGAAAACAGTTACAAATAAGCACTTGAAACTGCTTTAATAACTCTAAATTAAGCGCGTAGTTTTTCCATTCAAATGCTCTAAACTCATTACATGTGTTTAAAAAGTAAACATGTAAGCAATTTGAAGGTTATATGGGATTGTTTATCTGAAGTAAATGAGTTACAATATTATCACGTTACAAATATCTCACAGCATAAGACCCCTTCCTTCATGTCAATAAGTTTCCAATTCCCAATGCATAACATAATCTAACGGGAGCTGCCATGTACTTTTAAGGTACTTCACATATAAATAAAACCCTTCAATTATAGATTAGAAAAGAGGGGCATCTAACCAGCACATATAGTTTACACAGTTATAATATTCATCTACGAGCAACACGCGAGTACTTTGATCCCGAGCATTTAAATGCCAAAATAAAAACAGACAAATCTTTTAATATCTAGTACTTCTCACCAATCACATCAGAATCAAACTTCCTTCATTAAGGTTTCAATAACTAGTCTACTACATGATATGTAATGGCACGTGAATTAGCATTAGGACACGTGGATGCACGTGCAATTCTTACGTATCACATAAATAAATCTCGTATTCTATAAGGACCCATCATATTATAAATTAAAATTGAGAGATTACCTTTTCTGCATCATCACTACATTTCACCCGTACAAATGCTCCAATCAACGCTTCCAGAATTTCTTGCGTTTGTATAATACCACCTTGGTTCATTAATTTCAGATACTACATGACATTAATTTTTTTTACAAATATTAGTGCTATTTTTAGATGCCCATATATTAAATTTTATTAAGAAGTACTACTTACTTTTTCCATATCATATTTACTTCGAGTACACTATCTTATAAGAATCGCATAGGTCTTTGAAGTGAGGGGAACATGAGATAACAACATTCTCATGAACACACCGTATCCATGAAAATCGTCTTTCTGTTAAAAAACACTATAAGTGTCATGATGATGCTAAACTCAGATAAAATTGTCGCAGAAATATTGATACCATATCGAAGAAACCTCCCATGACGGCATCAAACATGTATGATATTTGGGGCAGTCCGTATTTCTCCACCCCATTCAGTATCTTGTATGCTATCTTCAACTTTAGATATGCAAAATATTGTTATAGATAATATTTCATTTAAAAACACAGGTTAAAAACATAATTTTTTTTCCCTCTTTTGTCTCAACAGATGCATAGATCAATTCTTCAAGTGTGGTTATGTTTGGATCTATCGTTCCACTTTTTACGAGATTATGCAATCTGCAGATAGGTAGCGACTCTTGTATTTACGACAATCCTATAGTAACGAGTTCACTTTCTCAATGGTGACACCTAATCCCTTACTAAGATCGTTTTCTAATGCCTCAATTGCTTCATGTATCAGTTAAGATAAATGTCTAACAAATTTGCATATAAAATGGTACTTAAAAGAAGATTTGCTTCCCACCTTTGTTTCTTCACGTTTTCTATTGTTGTCATACCACGACTCGTCCTGTTTCAAAATTTCTTCACGTTTCAAAATTGCACATGTTTTAAGACAAAAATAAGATTTTACAATTGCTAAACATCTCATAAATAGTTTAACAATTGTAAAATCCTACTTTTGTTTTAAAACAGGTGCAATTTTGAAACGATAATAAAATTTGAAACGTGAAGAAATTTTGAAACAGAACCCGTCGTGGTATGACAACAACAGAAAACATGAAGAAACAAAGATGGGGAAGCAAATCTTCTTTTATGTACCATTTTATATGCAAATTTGTTTGACATTTATCTTAACTGATAGAGGAAGCAATTGAGACGTTAGAGAACAATCTCAGTAAGGGATTAGGTGTCACCGTTGAGAAAGTGAACCCGTTACTAGAGGATTGTCGTAAATACAAGTGTCACTACCTCAACTGGTATGTAGATTGCATAGTCTCGTAAAAAGTGGAACGATGGATCCGAACATAACCACACTTGAAGAATTGATCTACGCTTATGTTAAGACAAAAGAGGTTAAAAAAAATTATGTTTTATTTGTATGTTTTTAACCTGTTTTTTAAAATGAAATATTATCTACAACAATATTTTACATATCTAAGGGTGAAGATAGCATAGAAGATACTGAGTGGGGTGGAGAAATACAGACTGCCTCAAATATCAAACATGTTTGATGCCGTCATGGGAGGTTTCTTTGATATGGTATCAATATTTCTGTGAAAATTCAGTCTAAGTTTAGCATAATTATGACACTTACTATATTCTTTTTAACAAAAAGACAATCTTCATGGATATGGTGTGTTCATGAGAATGTTGTTCTCTCATGTTCCCCTCACTTCAAAGACCTATGCGATTCTTAAAACATATATGATATAGAAAAAGTAAGTAGTACTTCTTAATAAATTTAAATATATGGGCATCTAAAAATAGCACCGATATTTGTAAAAAAAATTATGTCATGTAGTATCTAAAATTAATGAACCAAGGTGGTATTACGGACTACTCTTGTCTGTTGAGCAAACCAACTCTAGGCACGCCATTACGAAAAAGGTTACCTTTATGATAATTTTAAATGTTTCAATGTTTCAGCATATTTAAGGCACGCTTGACTTCTAGAGATCATAAAGATATAAGAGAAATTCTCAGAAAAGTATATCAAGCCCAAGATGATGATATCTTTGAAAACCTCTACCCGGGTTACACCCCACACATATAAAGCGTGTTTGAATTATGAAAAATGGTAGATCTTTTAAGAAATGATCATCCTGAAGTAGACGCCTTTCTCTCTACAATGAAACAATATGTTTTAAGATCCTAAAGTTTGAAAGAATAACAACAAAAATCGACAAGGAAATACCTTCGGTTGCTGTTTTTTGCTCGTTTGAAAGTGGGAGTTTTAACTCTCTTACGAGATCGAGTTGGTTTTGACGAATCATAAGGATGCACCATTGCTATTCGTTGCATGCACTTTTGTTCATCAATTTTCGGTCTGAGAGAAAGCTAATTGACTTGTGTTTTAAAAAATAAAAGAGAGAGAGATTTGTGTTGTAGTGTTTGAGAGAAAGCTAAAGTTGGACTGAATTTATAGAAGAATACCCACATGCAGCTGTAGGGCAAAGTGGTAATTTCACAAGACCTAAGTTGGACTGAATTGATAATAAGTGAGAAAATGGTTAATTTTGTAAAAGTATGGAAAAATATTAGCTTCCATAATAATTATTGGGCTTAAAAATTAATCTTCAAAGAAATATCATCAAAAATTACAAATGACTGAGCAAAAATACTTTTCAGAGAATTAAAGCCCAACTAAACAACACCTTAACCAGCCTATTTCGGCGTGATGCCTTTGGCAACCATTGAAATTGTCCTCGAATGATGCATGTGATAAAATAGCCCTCAAAGGTTGCCAAATGCATCACACCGAGCCAAGACTATCGACTGAGGGTTATAGTACTCAGCATGGAAGGGATGTTAAAAGGTTATGTATTGATTACGCTGTTACGTATTTTGACGTACATACATGCAACACAATCGACGTTAGTAAGATGGTATATAACTGAAGTTGTAACAATCGATTATATATGGTTGTAGAAAAAGAGGTACGTAGGTATGCGGTGTCGTGGTGATACGCTTATCTTAGCGTCCCAAAACATGTAAACTTCAT
This sequence comes from Tanacetum coccineum, assembly GCA_026074375.1. Taxonomy (NCBI): domain Eukaryota; kingdom Viridiplantae; phylum Streptophyta; class Magnoliopsida; order Asterales; family Asteraceae; genus Tanacetum; species Tanacetum coccineum. The sequence goes on from BQNB010054359.1 coordinate 25,985, forward strand.
TGAATTGAACTTATGTCAAAAATGGAGGAATTTTAATAACGAGTCACATTAACGCGGTGTAATATAAAGCTTATTATATTTTTTTTACCGTTTGTTCATTAACCCGAAATAAAGTTATCTATCATCCCATTTATGAATTGGTTTGCTTTAAATATTACTGAGTAGAAGTGATTTAATTTACATTTTAAAGGAGCTTAGAATCTACGTTTTGATATTTTATCTTAGAAGATATATATTGTAATAAATATACAAGTACAAGCTTGTGTTTAAGTCCATTTACACCTTACTCACCACCACATGCAACAACCTTCTGTGACTACATTCAAATCGAAAATTGAAATCACAAACTAAAATGGACTGATATTTAATAAGTATTCAGAGTCTGAAGTGGGTGTTGTATTTTAACTGAACTGGTTTCAAACCAAGGAAATGAAGTTGAAAGAAAACTAGACTTATTTCTTCGTATGGTTTGAGATGAACGAGAATCAACCTTTCTTTAGGCATATATATATATGGGTTATTTGTTTCATGGTTTACCCTTCGACACAAGGAATATCATGCGTGAAGAGTATCGATCTAAGCATGCACCATAAAGTCCAACTATATTGTTGAGTTAACGCACTTAATGGCATCTCAAATTTAAAGACTCCAAGATAAGACTCGATCGTTATCAATATGTCTTGGAGTCTTGGTTACAACTTACATTTGAATTTAAAACTAAGTTCGAAAATTGGTCCATTCAACTACCTCTTGGACACTTATTAATTGTCAATAGATATATCAGTTGCCCTTTTCATGCAAGACACAAATATTGGACTGATTTGTGCAAGAAAATAAAGAATACAAAGCTGTAACACAAACCTAGCCATGAATGTATTTGCGAGTTTATAGCTAATATGTACGGCTATAGTTTGGTAGCTGTTATAAGTCTCTGGTAACTTAAAGACTTTGGTAGTTGTAATTTATTGAAGACTTTTTATGAGAAAGAAGAATGTGTTATCGGTAAGAAATAATCCTTAAAATTTGAAATGTCATTAAATGTGTGAAGTGACTCAACAATATAGTTGGACTTTATGGTGCTATGGTTCTCTTGTGCTACTCTTCACACATGATACCCCTTGGGTCGGGTAAGGGTGTAAAACACCACAAG
>BQNB010054359.1:27168-39579 GCA_026074375.1 Tanacetum coccineum
TTTTAGTCATTTTAGTTCGACCAAGGACCAAAAGTGAAACAAAACCTTCAAAATACGAACGATTTTTGCAATTTTAAAATTCGACGGACCAAATCTGCAATTTAGCCAAACCACAAAGACCATTTTGTAATTTACTCTAGAAAAAAGATAAAAACTATTTTGTATTGTTAATATAGAGGATAAAAGATGAGTAAAATATGGGCTAAATTTGGTTGTAAACACCCATATAATAAAATTCCAAAAATTACATAAGTATTACAATTAATTACGGAGTGATATTATATATCTTCATTTAGTTAATGAAGATTACTATAGTAACTTCGATACAAATATAATTAAGAGAAAAGTTTCATAAGGAATATGGTCAAAAAAAAACCGCTTCATCTTGTCCGTTCATTTTATTTTCATCTAATGCTTTAGATTAATTCTTATTTTAATTTAATTAAAAAAACTCACTTTCACCCTATTTTTTAAAAATTAAATATCTCACAAACCGTTAATCGTTACGCAAAACGAAACATCTCATCGCGACGAGAATTAAATCATCTTTCTATAGAGCGGCACTTCTATATACTTTCGACGAACTTTTTTTTCGATTTTTTTTCTCAGCCACGTCTGGAAAAATCTCTTGTGATTTCATAAAATCACATGTGATTATGATACAAATCTCATGTGATTTTTTCAGGCATGATTGAAAAAATAAATTCGAAAAAAGAGTTCGTCGAAAGTATATAGAAGTGCCCTCTATATAAAGATAAAAAAAATACTCGTTGTGATACTTTCGACGAACTTTTTTCTGATTTTTTTTCAATCACGTCTGAAAAAATCACATGAGATTTGTATCACAATCTCATGTGATTTCATAAAAAATCACATGAGATTTGTATCACAAATCACATGTGATTTCATAAAATCACATGTGATTATGATACAAATCTCATGTGATTTTTTCAGGCGTGATTGAAAAAAAAATTCGAAAAAAGAGTTTCTTCGAAAATATATATATGAAGTGCCCACTATAAAGAATGAAAAAAAATTACTCGATTGCGATACTTTCGACGAACTTTTTTTCCGTTTTTTTTTCAATCACGTCTGAAAAAATCACATGAGATTTGTATCACAATCTCATGTGATTTCAAAAAATCCCATGAGATTTTTTCTGACGTGATTGAAAAAAAAAATTCGAAAAAAGTTCGTCGAAAGTATATATAAGTGCCCCTCTATAGAAAGATAAAAAAATACTCGTCACGATGGTGTATTTTTTTTCGTTTAACGATTTATCGTTTGCTAGATATTTGAGTTTTAAGAAAAAGGTGGAAAAGTAGATGATGAAAAAATGAGTGGTTAGGATTAACCCATTTGTTTTTTTTTTTGCCCTTGTTTTTTGAGGATCTCAACTCTACATAACTTGACTCACCCTCTAAACACGGTGCATGTTTTACGAAAGGTAGAATGAAAGAGGATGTTATCATGGGGTAAGTTATACATACCATCTAAAAAGCCATTCGTGCCCTCCATGTTTTTCCGGTTTTTTTTATCTTTTTAATTTTTTTAATTTTTATAATTTTGTTTATATTATAAAACTGTGAAACTTAAAGTGCGGAATAAAAATTATAAAGTTTAACAAGTCAAAAGTATTAAACTGTCAAAAAATACGGAACAAAACCTATATCAAACTGTGTTAATACAAATATTCGCGCAAAAACGATATTTATATTTAATGATCTTCAAGTTTTGATAATAACAAATATAATGTCATACTACGTAAAAGTTTACGTAAACAAGTTATTTAGTCGAAAGTTTACTTGACGACGACTAATCACTTAAGGTATGAATATGGCATTATTAAACATAGTTAATGATCAAAAAAAATATTATCATTTGCATAAATATTTTCTAATAAAATGATTTAACTTAACACAAGATTAATTATAAGCTTTTATATTAATCATGTAAGACAAAATAAGCTTAACCATAAGTGGAAACGATTTTTCTAAATCTTTTTAAATCTTTCTAAGTCCAGAAAATCTTTTCTTATTCATGATAAGAAATATTTTCTTCTAGAAAAATCTATTAAACTAGTTTTAATATGTACAAAACAATATTTTGTATAGATTTGGGGTTAATCACTAAATGACAATTTTTGTCCCAGCTCCTCCCACGGATCCACCAAATGCACTGCACGGATCCAGGAGATGGTGGATCCGTGGGTCTCACGTCTTGTTCCCCAGGGACAGAATTTGAAATTCAAATGGTTGCCTATAAATACCAACCTCACTCTTTTATTTTAAACAACTCTTGACAAATATTTTTCATATACGTATTTTATCTTTTGCATATTCTTTGATCATTATACTTGTTATATAATTCATTACAAGTGATCAACTCATTTCACTCTTTAGTGAAGAACACTCAAGAAGACGTCAAGCTTCAAGTGTTATTAGTTTAGTTGTGTCATCACGTTTGTGATAATCATTCATCTTGTATATCTTGTGTTGTGTGCATCATATGTGTATGATAGGTTAGTATTTAGGCCTCAAAATACATAGTGTGTTAGATTGGTTCTATCTCGTATTAGAACTCGGTATTTAGCTTAGTATCGAAAAAAGTGTAAGCGACGTGTATGGTTTTCTCCGCCTAAAGGAAGCTTGTTGACATAGTGAAGATAACTCTCAAGTTGGGTACTTGGGGAGTGGAGTAAGGCGAAGAGGTGCTTCATAGCCGAACCACTATAAATCACTGTGTCATCGGTTTGATCTTTCTTATCTTTACTTGCTTGTATATTGTTGTTAGTTTATCTACTTATTGCATCGCTATCATATACACTTGTGTATATTTCTTGAATTCACATAAGTCGACAATCTAAGTTTTAAATTTAAAATGGTAAAAACTATTCAACCCCCGTTTTAGTTTCCACAAACTGCGTTGTACTGTAAAAAGGGAGTACAAAAAGAATCTTTTGTATATTTTTGATACTTTTTAGTGAGTCAGGTGTACCAATAGTAGTACCATGTTATCATATGCATGGTCCTTGTCTTTGGCCAAAAGTATAATGCCAATATGTTACTTTATAGACATTTCGTATTATATTACGTACAAAAATTCATGGCTGATTAGGACAACGTGTATCCATCAGTTGGCTTGCTAGCTTCTTTTTCCATTCATGTATACATTTTTGTCTTCTTTTAGTACAAAATTTCAGCCAAGGTTTTATCTTCCCGCCAAATGCAATGCTGTAAAATTACCGCTTTGCCCTTGAGATGAACGAGAATCAACCTAGCCATGAATGTATTTGCGAGTTTATAGCTAATATGTAAGGCTCTAGTTTGGTGGGTGTTATAAGTCTCCGGTGAATTAAAGACTTTGGTACTTTCGTAGGTGTAATTTATTAAGCGTTTTTTACGTGCATGTCCCAATTTAAAATGTGTTTGCATGCAATAACCCTGGGTCTTTGACATATCCAATTTAACCCGGTTGATCGCGCAGAAGCTGTGGCGATCAACGTGATGAACACGTGTCGGGCTAGGGTTGAAAGTAGCTAGTTACGAAAAAAAATATAAAAAAATGTTGCCACGTCATTGATCGCGCACATTTGGTGGTGATCAAATTTTTTTTCATCGGTTAGTGTGCACTGTTATTTAAGGATCTAGGGTTTAGTTTCAAATTAGGGTTTGAGTTTTGGCAAAATCATGATATCGGCAATCTTTGTGAACGTTTTAGCAAACCGATACGTTGTATAAAATTTTGTTAATTTGATGATTTGTGTTGTCTTTAATGAGCTCTACATAGTGAAGTAAACTTTTATAAAAATAGTTTTAATATGCATAAGATATGATGTTGCAAAGTGTGTCACTTATTTCTATTTTAATTTTTTTCAGTACAATTGTATAACTATATTTTTGTATTTTTCAAAGTCATAATTGAAAATTTTAAATTAATGGTAGTCATTAAAAGCCTTACAACATAGGGAACACCAGATTTATAGAATAGTACATGGCCAACCTTATTTTGACGATTTGAAAACATAAAAACAATAACAAACAACGACATACATGGTTAGCAAACTAGTGTTAAGCAATAAAGCTTTTATATTTCTTTGTAGTTCTTGATCAATTGACATTTTTCTTCCATGCACCTCAACAACTCATCCCTGGCCATTTTCAAGTATGCAGCCTTTTTCATGTCCACCTCTGTCATGCACCTTAGGGCATAGCGACCATACTCGATAAGTGGGTCATCTGGTAATGAATTAAGCCTGTTTATTTCAGGCCTACGATTTGTAAATCTATCTGCAAAGCGATGCATCAAGCTTAAAATTTATTCCTCCAGACAAGGCTCTTCATCATGAGCATCTTGTAGTGCCATAAGGACAGTTAATCTAACGTCATTTGGGTTAGTAGACATGGTAGAAAATGAGAAAATACAATTAACAATTTGTGTGATTGATAAATTAGTTTGTGACCAAGAGTCCCCAAGTTATGTGTCTATATATAAGCAATAATTTTACGATATTTGCAGTCATTAGTCATTCAATGTTTGAAAAAGATATTGTCATAAATCACGTGAAATTTTAAATTATAAACAACACTGTCATTGAGTTGTCTTATCTGTTGCAGTAAAAAAAATATATGTGTTGTCAAATCATGTCATATATCTTGTAAATGTCAAGTGATAATTAACACTATCATTGAGTAGTCTAATCTGATGCAGTAAAAAACAAATGACTTGTCAAATCATGTCTTATATTTTGTAAATTTCTAAATGTTAAACATCAGAGTTAGTCTATAGTAAGGTCCTCTTCAGTTAAATGTAATTGAGTTGTCAAATAATTATTTATAAGATTGAATTCCATATTATAACTTTGAATTTTGTAATGCACTGTAAGCATTGTCATGTTGGTAATGTACATGATTGTCACTTATAGGTTGTGTATGTTTTCTTGAATTCCAATGTTTTAAAAAAGAAAAAATTTTGCAATTATGTAAATAAATAGTATGAATAACAAGCAATTGATTCACATTATCCATTAAAAAATGAATACATAGTAAAGAAACCACATATAATCTACTAGATTGGCAACCTAATTTTTGCCACTTGAAAAAAAAACAACAAGAAATAACAACACACATGGTTGGCCTAGTGGTCTTAAGCAACATCATTCTAGAATCTATATTGCCATGTAACTGTTAATGAAGTTTTACTTTGCAGCAATGCTTCCCAATAATTCTTGTCTTGCTCTAATTAAGTTGTTTGTTGTACGGATATCCGCTTCATGTGTCATGAGTAGAGCATGTAATCCGTAGCTATTAAGGCTCATTGTAGGCATACTTTGCAACATTGTCGTTTGTATCTCACTGGTACGCGTTTGCTCAGAATAACGAGTTAAGTTGCACAACAACTGATTTGCAAGTGTTGCCTCAGCTTCAAGCTCCCTTTGTAGTTTTGAAACAATTGTTTTACGTTCGTTATTTGTAGAATAAGCCATAGACTTTGTTAGTGGAAAGAAGCAGTGTGTGAGAGAGACAAGATTCTATTATAAATGATAACCTACTTGATATAGAGGAAATAGTATAGGCAGTCTTTATCAATAGACTGAAAAAGTCAAAAGCACAGTAAAATCATGTCATATATCTCGTACATTTATAAGAGATAATAAACACTATTTTTGAGTAGTGCTTATCAATTATCATTGAGTTGTTTTATGAATCTGCCTACTGAATTATTTAATTTGAATGAGTTGTTTTGATTAAAAAAGAGGAACAAAATGTGTACATTGAAAAGTCATTCTTAATACATATCTGATTCATATTGAGTTACATGAATATTAGTACATACGATTCCTCTCATTTCCCCTTCTACGTTGAACTTCTTTAGTTTCCTCGTCTTCAAAGTGTTCTTTTTCCGCCCATTCAACCATTTGATCGAAAGTATAATCATTTTGTGTTTGCTCTTTTTATGGTGTTCACTTTCAATTGTGAAGTCAGTTATGACATGGCTCATCATTATTTTGCCAAACTAGCATTTGGGAAAATATATTTTGCTATAATAAAATTGACACTGAGGTGGTCAACGTAAATTTCCAACTTGTAATTTGCTGAAGATATATCAAACTTGACATGCATATCATAGTTGTTTCTAAGTTTGACGGTTAATAAAAAGCCATTGTGTGGTATTTTATAATATGGAACAAATATTTTTTCATCTCTTCTAGTTTCATTCTTGGAATGGTGATGTTCATTCTTCCACCTTTTACGTACATCGGGTTTTTTGTGTGATCGATTACCAATTGGCCATTATTGTGAACCGGAAAATTGAAAATGGTTTATGTGTAGGGTGTTTTAGGTTTTGTTTTATTAATAAATCCTAGTTTACCAAGAAATTCATAGTAATTGAACTTTTTTTATGCATTTGATCTAGATACCTGAGTGATTCTTGTTGTTTTATTTTAGTTTCTTCGAAAATGATACTTGCAAATGATTCTTCCAAAGAGCCATTGTTTGGAATCAACACCATGCTTAAATCTATGGGATATAAAAAATGAAAATCTGGAGCTTCTCAAAAACTTTTGCAATGTCGTATATAACATTATTATCATAATCATTCTTAATTGCTTTCACACCTAATAACGTGTTGTTTGGTGGCAACATGTAATAAAGAGTAGTGAATCGTCTTGGTATTTTCCATTTTAGATAGCTAACCATATCTTCAAAATCCATTGGAAGAACATGATTATTTAGTAATGAACCATCTTGGTAGGTTAGCGAGTGAAGTTTAAATTCTCCATTGTGGTTTACATCAAACTCGAAAGTAGTATTAGAAGACGTCGACATATTTTGAAAGTAACAAGTGTTAATTGAAATATATTTGTTGAAAATATGTAGTTGTATACATGTATATATATATATATATATATATATATATATATATATATTAGTTGCAAAGCGTAAAGTTGATAAGTCAATTTTGTGTCCGAAATGATAAGTCATTTTAATATTTGAATATATCATTTTTTATTGTTACACACTAAAACAATGAAAGTAGATGATACAAACAATTATAAAATATTGTTTCTTAGTAACTAGTCAAATAACCTTTTGCACAAATAGGTTTTACTTGATTTCCCATTTTGTTTGTCTCATCTTTGTGCTGCTCGGCCACGACAAGTGGGGATAGCTCCACTCGAGAAACGTACACGTGTAGTCGGTTTTGATGAGTTTGAGTGTACGTGAGTATCATGTCGCGTTCTTGTATAACATCAGCCAAAGGTACAAGACCTGAATCAAAACTACAATTAGGTTTCTTTATATAAAGAAATGTTGGGGAGTTTTCATCGTAACCCCGGTAGTTTATTAATATTAATGTCAGTTGATCGGTTGAAAAAGTGTCCAACACTACAGGATCTACGGTAGCAAACATCTCACCAACAAATTCTCTTCCAGACAGACTAGTGAACCTTCCATAATTGTGTAGTAGGACCTTGAATGTCATTGTTCTAAATTTACAATGATTTAATGAAACAATGTAATGTTTTTGTTGAAGTTGAACCACAACTATGTGGTTTATATAGTGTGACCCACAACCACATTTATTGTTTTTCATTAATGACAATGAGATTGTCATAAATCGCATAAAATACTAAGTGATAAAACCAATGTCAGGGACTTGTTAACTCAATGTTTCTATATAGTCATTGAATTGTCTAATCAGTCATTGAATTGTCAGTATCATGTCATAAATCGTGTAAAATACTAAGTGATGAAACCAATGTCATGGACTAGTCAAATCAATGTTTTTATACACTCATTGAATTATCTAACCTGTAATAGATATCATTGTCTATAACCATTTATGTGCCATGTCCAGAGCATTTAAAGCCACAAGGTTCAATTATTTATGTAGTGTTGTTGTACTAACATATTAACTTTAATTGAAAATGAAATATATTACATCATTCATAGCGTATATTACAAATTAACAACAAACCACAAAAATCATAAAAACATACAAATGTTTAAAAACCAAACGACTTAAAACAATTATTTGAACCATTCGTGTTTAGATCATCTAGTTGTTGCGATGCATATTGTTGAGAATTGTATTGTTCATACATTTAAGCTGATTGTGTGTGATGTCCAATTTATGCTTGAGATGTGTTTGTGTGATGTTGCTCATAAGGTTGTGATGGGTATGTGGTTTCATCGTATTGTTGTGATGGGTATGTGGTTTCACCGTATTGTTGTGATGGGTAATGGTTATAACTCTGGAAAGTGTTGTTATACTATTGATGTGGGTTGTAGAATGATGGTTGGTCGTTTCTTGGGATTTCTTGATCATTTTGTCTATGCATGTGTACAGGCGGCTCAGCGACAAATAGTTTAGTGCAATGATCACGTATGTGTCTCGCTTGTTTGGCTCTGCTACAATGTATAACTCTTGGCTCCTCTCATTGAGATTGCATACGGTTTGTATTTTTTGGACGACCGAGTTGTGGGTTGTCCGTTCGAGGAGGAATAGCTTTCTGAATATTGTGCGGAAATTACCATTGTTACATATTTCCAAGAAAATGAATTGATTCCACGTAAGTGCCTTGATATTTGTATTTTTTAAACCAATCTGATATAAACTGGACACAATCCGTCAAACCAATAAAGCTTGTTACAGCTATTACATGACCAAATGAAATCCCTGAAAGCTACCATTTACAACATTTATAGGTGCCTGTTTTTAAGTTGACTTCACGAGTATATTGACCATCTGAAACTTGGTATTGATAATGGTTAACACCGTTAACAACCCATGTGATGCTTTTCATCCTTTTTAGTCACTTTGTTTGCTACCTAATCAGTTATTTCGTACGTCATACTTGCTAAAAGAATACAAAAACAAAAATCAATATAGTAGTTGATATTGAAAAAATAAAATAAGTTTTAGTACCAGTCTAAGAGAAATACCAGCGAGTTGTCGACGTTTATAGTACCGGTCTTGCACCATCGCACGATACGTCTCGGCCAACTTTAACACCAGTAGCTTTCTATTTATTACACTACAAACATTAACAGATTCCACACTATTCGATGTCATATAATTGTAACAAACTAGTGGGCAATGTGATCTTGGCCATCTTTGAGGACCAGCTTCACAAAGCTTGTGGTATGCATAAGCTGAACAGCCTGTAGTATGCTCATGTTGCTTGCAAATTCTTCTGGTGTATATGCCTTGCTTATTTTCCAGAATAGACATTTTGTTTTTTCTTTTTCAATGATAGGTTCATCATAAGATGACGACAATATCACCTATGTATTCTTTGAGTACGAACATCCACCATGACCAACATAGACCTGTTTCCCCTTTGCATATACCAAAAGCAATTGGAACAATATGATTGTTTCCGTCCATGCCCATAGCTACAAGATTTGTTCCCTTGTATAGACCCTTTAAATGCGCCGCATCGATTATAAGCAAAGGGCGTAGACAATTGAGGAATGTACGAATCTGAAATAAAAGATTATAAATATACTATAGTGACGTACTAGTATTTTCTAATTCAGAATAGCTGAGCATGACTTACCGAAGCACCAATGGCAATGAATAACATCTCGAAAACTCCCTTTTCATCTGTTTTGACACGTGTGATTGTCCTTTGGTTTTTTCTTTCTAGATTGTGACAATAATACGGTAGCATTTCAAAAGATTCGTACGGTGAACCCCTTATCTGTTGTATCCCATAATCCTTTCCTCTCCATGCTTGTTGGTAAGATATATTTACTTTATATTCTGACAAAATATCTTGTTTAATATCTTTCCCTTTTAAAAGACGCTTACTATCTTGTAACTTAGGAGTGATAATGTGAGCAACAACCGTTTTTTTCACTTCGATGATTAGAATATGTTTGAGTTTTGGACACGTGTGAACATCATTAAGATATGTAACGTAAAATTTATCTGTATTATCCCAAAGTCTCGCACGAAGCTTCCAAGCACATTCATTATAATGATAACATTTTAATTCATACCTTCCCGGGGCTGACTTGTCTGCTAAAAATTGGAAACCTTCGTTTAAAGCTTTCAACCTAACAGCCAAGTCTAAAGCTTCCTTATTGTCAAAAATATTGTTTTGTTTAACTTCTGATTGTTTCTTATAATGCTTTGAAGTAATAGGTTTTGACTAGTAAACTGGTGTTTCAGGAATGTCAGGCTTAAATGACATGAAATTCTTACATTTATGGTAAATTGGTTGTAGGTTTTCATCTACACCATCGTCATAATCTTTTTTTTCATCTTCATTTTCGTCGTTTGATCCGAACGCAAATGAGGATACTGGTTTTGTGAAATGGGCCTCATTTTTATATTCGGATTCATTCATTTGTAAATTAGTAGGCTTAAAATTCAAAGATAAATCATTGTTGAAAAAGTCGTACTAGTATTATTATTATTATTAAAAATAGATGGGCTGTTGTTTTCGACAGTTGGTGGTTCCAAAAAAATAAAAAAACATGTTTTTTTGATCGTTTGCCCCTAAATTTGTAGTTTCGTCTATTGATTTATGCTGAGAAACATACAAATGTGATACTTGATCTGTGGAACTACAAGCACAATCAACAAAGAATAGTACCTCAGCGTCGTCTGTGATATCAAAAGTATAGTCAAATGACGAGAGATTAATCGATAATTAGCTTCCAAATTGAAATTCTTCATCATCATTTCATGTAACCTTGAGTACGTCAAATCTTCAAGCTTAATCGAACCTCGTTGCGTTTCATTATAATGAATTATACATTTGAATTTTCTTATATTTGACTCCATTTTTTTAAGATTTAGTTTAGACTGTTTTAGGTTAATGTTGGTAAACTGATATTTATAGTAATCGAATATTCATACTATATAGTAAATGGATAGTAAAAATTATGTCATAAATCGTGTATATTATAAAGTGATATTATATATGCCATTGAATAGTCAAGTCAATATTTATAAACAGTGAATAAATAGTGAAAATCATGTCATAAATCGCGTTTATTTAAAGTGATGTTATATATGTCATTGTCTAGTCACGTCAATGTTTATAAATAGTAAATGAATAGTCAAAATCATGTTATAAATCACGTATATTATGTATGAATAATGTGAAATGATGTAGACTACGGTATTACTATATTTATACTTAATCAAATAGCATATATCCATATTAAAATCTCTAACTCATACATTCTTTAAAATTTTTGAAATATGTCATACAACATATCAATTGACTTTCAATTAGCTATCATGAATAGACTACCAGTGAAGTCTTTACTTCAATTTCGTATTGTGTCAAAGAGATGGAAGTCTTCCATAGACTGTTCCAACTTCATTCGTAATTACGGTTTTCGTGAGAGAAATAATTGTTGTTTATATTTAATCTTTAAGCATAATATTGAAGGTTTTATCTGCTCTGTAGATGATAATTTGGCATTCACACCTAGAGTTTCAAATTTTAATATTTTCTCTCTAACACCAGTTTCTACATCTGAAGGTGTATGGTGTTTTTCATTTGGCAAAAACTCGATGCTATTTTTTTGGAACCCATCACTAAAAAAAACAGTAGGAATATTAGTCCCCAATTACAAGCTTCAACCTGATTCACCCAAAATGATATTTGGTTTTGGTGTCCCTCCTGACACTCTAGACCCAACACTTTTAAAGATAAATTACCCCTATTATGGTCAAGGTCCATGGTATGTGTCAGTGTTTACATTAATCTCGAGAATTTGGTATATACTTGAGAATTATTGTTTGCCACGTGAATCTATAAGAATTAAATGGTCAGGTCAAGCAGTTGTGGGTGGAAAAAAATTCTAGGTTGCTTTAGAGAAGTTTTATAGTGATGATGGTATTTCATACAAAATTTACATGTTAGTTTCATTTGAGCTGATTACTCACCAATTTCAAGTTATAGACATGCTGAACAGATGCGTGTTGGGCAGTTTTTACTTGCGTACTATATTTTCCAGCTTGAAGACTCTATTATAATTTTTGGAAGTTTCAGTTTTGGTGACTTTCGTATTTTATATGCATGGGATCTACAAGTTTATGATGGTGAGGTTTCATCGTATAGACAACTATTCACCATTCCATACCCAGCAGAGCATGAGCTCAAATTACTAGGGTTCAGTAAAGATAAGCAACCAATAGTTGAAGCTGCGATCTTCCAACAATGGCATCAGTCACTAGAAGTGTTCAATCCAAGCTCTTAAACTTTTTGAAACGTTGGTGTCGAAGCAAACCGTGGTTTATTTTTCATTGTCCCATACAAAGAATCACTACTTTTCAACAATGAACAAAATAACGCATGATTCGTCAGATAGTATACATATAAAATAACTCAAATGCAAATCTCAACCAAATGTCCTTAACCAAGGCAAAAGGTCAAAA
>BQNB010054360.1:13482-26814 GCA_026074375.1 Tanacetum coccineum
TTTTCAGAAATAGTGGGTCTGTCTATTGGCGAAAAGCACTTTATACAAGGTGGAATTGCTCAAGACATTCGTACGGATGGTCGTAAAAGATTAACTTACCACCCTTTAGTTGGGGAAACTGGCGTCATTGCCCAAGTATACATTTTCCTTAACAAAATCTTAAAACAATTTTACATGTATAAGCTGGTCATAAACGTTTATATGTTTAATATCAGGCAAATAGTTCAGCAAGAGTGAAGATCAGGAGAACTAAAGTCATCGTGAGTGTTAAGGTATGTAGTTAATTTTTAGCTAATTTAATCATATAAATAATTGGTTTTCTATTGGATGCAGATTCATTCCAGGATTTCAAAATCAACACTTTGCTCTATGTCAGTTCCGATTTCTCTGTACAGTTTTCTGCACCTGACCTTATGAAAGGAATAAAAGTCATTAGGGCTAATAGGAGGACAGGACATGAAGCTGACTTGATAGTCACGCCCGAAAATTCTGATATTTTTTTTCTTCTCTATGCTGGCATATGTCATTTAGTAATGATTCTACAATTTCACACATGTTATTAGAAGGGGCGATATTCACCCATGCGCTTATAAATGGGTTATATTGGGCTGAGTTTTATATTAAATGGATCAAATAGATTATTTACCAAATGAAAATGGGTCAAATGGGTCGATCGAAATTCACGTAAATCTGTTTATTAAGAATGTCAGTTTCAAATTTGGATTGATTTCTCTTCTTGCACAAATTTTGATGATAATCATACTTATTATAAATTGCCCTTCTATAATGCATATTATCATAATATTTTTTAGGTTTAATGTATCTGCATATAATGCCTTTTAAATAGTGATTGTGATTATGTCGGCTGAGTTATAGGATGTTTGCTATTTATTAACTGTCACTATTTGGTTTGTTCTTTGGTCTATAAGCACTTTAGTACTTAATTCCTTATTAACATGTTAAATGTGACAATAAAAACCAAACATACTAATGGAGTGTTTGGATCGCTTACTAAATATGATTTCTAATCTACATTAATCCTTTAATTGTGTTTGTTTATCTTTCTGTCCAAAAAGTTCAGTTTTTTAAGAGGGCCAAATGGATGGGTTGGATAACCGGTCAAATGGATTGTTTTTCTGAAATGCAGCATCGGATAGTCATGTAGCTTTGAAATATAGCAGCAACAACACCCAAGGTTGATACTTATGCCGATTCAACTCATATTAACGTTGATTCTTTGCCCGAATGGCAATGACATTTGGATCTTTAATAGATTGATGAGCATGCTTTTAAGCTATCCTGTTCTCCATTTATGTTCGTTTTACTAATTCTTTTGGTGGATATTATAAATTTCAAAGAAGAAGCTGAAGAGCACTTGCAAGATGCGATTCTTGAGAATTTTGCTGCATTTGGCGATGTTGTTGACCGTAAATAGGAACCCTGTAACACCACACTTCCACAGGATCGCCATTATCAACCAGATGACCTTGTGAAGCTATTTTTTCTTCCAAATGTTATGGTACGGTCACAATTTTGCATGGGTTAATAATTTAAATGTATCTGAATGTATTAAATTGCCACTTATATGATGGGGCATTTATCTTGTGTAGTGCCTTGGAATGGGAGGAAGGAGGCATTCGGGTAAGTCAAATCTAGAAGTTTGATTAATGGCAGTTAAATAAATACAAAATTACTATAGATATGATGTAGGGTAGAACCTACTTTCATTTGCGTGTTATATTTGGCTTATGAGCATGGATTGAGCAACCATGGATGTTTAAACTTGGATGACCTTACAGTACACCTCCTACTCAAGGTGGTTGTTATGCAAAGTGTATTGGAACTAGAAGCGGCTCAAGGTGGTTGTTGTGCAAAGTGTATTGGAACTAGAAGCGGCTTCAAGGCAAGGTATGCACCTATTTCTTTAGAAAATGAGATATGTAAGTTAAGTAGTTTTAATAAGAAATCACAAACATCGCTTAAGATATGAGGAATGAGATAAGCAGTTTGGATGAGTGATCCTTAACATTCTTAATTATGCTAACCTGTTATATCAAAAATAGATAAGTAACTGGAAATTGCTTCTTTAAAAAAATCAATAGCAAATATGGGACTTTGTCATTGGGTTTTGAGGTACTAGGATAATGGCTAAAATGTATGAAAACAACAACATTAGCCTATGTACCCCTCGATACTTTTAGGTTGAGTACGCTTTATTCATAAAGCAATTTCGCCCCACCATCGAAGCCAGTCGTTGTATGTTAGCGATAAGCGAAGCAACACATATAGAATTCCTATCAACTTCGCACAATGTGGTGACAATGAACTAACTGAGGTGATAGTTATATTTCTAGAAGCTAAATTTCTTTTTTTATATCAACATGACTTCATCAGAATTTAGGCTTTTGAAAGAAAATTTTTGTGGTTAAAGTATTCAAATAATTGCAGTATAGCCAAAATATGCAGTCAGGCAGCCTCTTCAAAAAAGCCACCAAAATGACAAGTCACTAAGATGTTATTTTGAACAACTAGAGGGATAGCAAAGACTTTTGCAACTGTTCTAAGTATTTCACCAATTAAGTTATTTAGTGACTGTATATGATCCTATTCTCGCTATAAATTCTAGTCACAACTTCCATCAGATGACAGGAACAAAAAAACGGCTCTTTAAAACCCGACCTAATTAGCACATCCATAAATCATGAAAAATCTCACTGAACCTGGTGGTATAACATAGTTTGAACTCTGATCATAAATTTAAAGAAGCACTTAGCAACTCCTCCTTAGAAAAAATGTAGAAGATAGATAGTTGCAGCAAGCATTACCAAAAATCTGTTAAAAATATGATGTATGAGATAAGCATTTCGAGTAAGTTAACTTAAACATCTTAACACTGCTTATCTGTTTTATGACTTTTGTCAATATGCAGTAAATAGATAAGCAGCTTTAGTAAGCAATCCCAAACACCCCCTTATAAAAAGAAAATGATATAAAGATAAGCAGCTTTTGCAAGAAACTGTGGTATCTCCTTCAACTACATGCCCAAGCATGTAAAGAATCTCAATGTCATGTACCACGTTGCAGGTTGGTTTATCTTTATCTAAGATAACTAAATAAATGCTATTACAACAATTACTTTTTATAGATCCTTTGATTCACCTTTAAAGCATCACTGTTATAATTCAAGATCAAATTCTTAATTTTGTTATGTTTTTCAACAGGCGAGTTGGTATTTACGAGCTGAATAAGGTTTAAATTTTCATGCTATGTATTAAGTAGCAATTTGTTACTCTTCAGGAAGGGGGATCACTAAAGACTGTCAAGAATAAAAAAAAGGGATGAAGCTTGCTGCTCATCATGCGCATAGAAAAGCCCAAACGTGAACACTGAGTCATCAGCTGTTAAGAAGAGCAAGGCTCCGATGAGCAACACTGAAGCTGATAGTCCAAGTTTGAAAAAGAAAGATAAGCATCGAAAGGGGACTGAAAGTGTGAAGTTTAGAGATGTCCAGCCACCACCTAAAGGCGTTGATCTAAATGTTCCGTATTTTGGGTATGAACAGTTCCAGACTCCATTCGATGCTACAAAGGGTGCGGGTGAAAGGCCATCAGGAACAAACAAGACTACTGCTGATGGTGTTGAGAAAAAGAAGCAAGAGGTC
The DNA here is from genome assembly GCA_026074375.1 of Tanacetum coccineum. NCBI lineage: Eukaryota > Viridiplantae > Streptophyta > Magnoliopsida > Asterales > Asteraceae > Tanacetum > Tanacetum coccineum. Next base: position 17,144 of record BQNB010054360.1, read on the forward strand.
GGGCGCGAATTTTTGAATGAGCCTCTGCTAAGGCCTGTTGCTCCTACTTCTGGTTCGCCTTTGGTTGATCATATGAATAATGAGCCTCTACTAAGGCCTGTTGCTCCTATTTCTGGTTCGCCTTTGGTTGATCATATGAATCAAATGAGGCAATACTGTCAGGACCGTATGGCGGCCCAGGCACCTCAGGTGGCTCAAGTGGCTGCTGAATTTAAGAAAGTCGCTACTGATTCTTGTCGTTTCCCGAGCTGGACGCAGGGGATGTTGAATGCTACTAATCAATGCCCGTTTACTGGGATGCCGTTACAAACAGACTCTGATTCCCATGGGAATCATCATCATTCTCGTGGTCATCATTGGAAGAGACATGGTCTGGATAATAATGGCATTGGTACTATATTCCATAGGGGTGTTCGGTATGATGGTTGTGGAGTTCATCCGATTACAGGACCTCGCTACAAGTCGAAAGTGAATGTATTTGTGAATCTTTGTTGCTAATCTGTTAATCTATCAGTAATTAGTAATTACCTTCTTATAATTTATTTGTTTCTTTTACAGAAAGGATGATTATGACCTGTGCGGTGTTTGCTTTGCGAGAATGGGGACTGCTTCTGACTATGTCAGAATTGATCGTCCTATGCACGTTTTTAGGCATCATGTGCCCTTCAAGGGGTTTTATGATCCTGTATGTAGCATATTAATACATTATTACTTGAGTTATTTATATAGTGTTAGTTTTCATATTCATTTATTAACTTTTGTATTTCTTTTACTTGCCCACTCGGTTGTATTTTTTTCATTGCAGTTATTCTTTATCAACCTGTAACTCATATGTTCTAAAAAAACCTATAACTCATAAATGATTGCCAAAAATGTTATCATTTTAGAATAATCTGGAATTCTGAATAATAAGGTTTTGAGAAGTTAAAAATATCCTTAAGGCAACTTATGACCCATTTGGCCCGTTCACTTTTTAACTAAATGTTATTATACTACCCTTAATCAAACCGCTCATATGTATATGGGTTAAAGTTAGACGTTACCTGACCACCACTTGGTAGTTATAGCTACTTAATGTTATTGTTATTTTTTCAGTACATGGCGGATGATCACCCAGAGAACGAACCTTGGCATGGAGTAGATCACAGGGCGCTCAAGGTACTTCACATGTTCTACAAATTCAGCATATTGCCGTAAAGTTGTCATATTACCATGGGACTGCAAGGAAAATATATTAAACAGTGATTATAACTATCATTTTTAGATCTTGATAGTAGAAAGTAGCATGCATCTGTGCAGATGTTATGGGATAAATAAACTAGGATCGTAGAGAATGCTCCGGTTGATACATTATTGATCTATTGTTGACTAGATATTCAACTGTTCATTTATAACAGCTCCGTATTTGTTTCTTTTTTTCAAAGGCTATACCCCATATTTATTTAGATAGTAGATATCACTACACATGATTTTAGATAGTAGATATCACTACACATGATTTGACCTAACTGAAGAACTAAATGAGATATTTTCTTCCACAATTTCGTGTTGAAAAGTAGTTTTGCATTAGCATACAAGGGGACCAAAAGAGAAATAAGTAGACTTTATTAGCGTTCAAGTTCCCTACAAACTTCGATATCATCCCACCCCCATCACACCAAAATATGTTCATAGAAGTCGGAAAGCTGCTGTTACGCATATCTTTTATTTTCACATACTTAATCAGTTCCATCACCATAGCTTAGCCGAATTTCGATTCCTATGGCTGTGATATTTTTGGAGGTAACTATACCATAAATAGTACATACAGAGATAATCTCAACACTACACTCTTCTTGCTACCTATCAGCGGCAATGGCAATGGTTTCTACAGAAGTAACAGGGATGTTGGCAATGAGACTATTTACTCTGTCGCTCTTTGCCGAGGTGATGTGGATCAGGATCTGTGTGGGACTTGTGTCAATGAGTCTATTTCTAAGTTGCAACAAATTTGCCCAAACCAAAAGTCTGCAATAGGATACTATGAATATTGTATGTTGAAATATTCTAATTCGACTGCTATATTAAGAAGCAATCAAGTAAACTTTTTTGTGTACATCTTTAATGATTCATCTAATGCGTCTGACCCTGAGCGGTTCTATAACGGTGTTACAACATTGATTAATAGGCTGATAAGCGACGCATGCCACTGGACACATAACTATCCCTGATGTTACAATGATATTTGCCCTTGTACAGTGTACGCCAGATTTATCAAAGCAGCAGTGTGGAGATTGCTTGAACGAAGCAGTCAGTGTTTATATGACTCAAAAATGCGGGGTGTCTCGGTTGGAGAATATATCTTCCCATGTGTAGTTTAAGGTATGAAACTTATAAGTTTTTCAACGGCAGTACTATGGTTATCCCCACACCATCATCACCACCGATTTTGCAACCATCTCTCTGCCAAATCTACCACCACCAGGTAAAAATTCTATTTTGTTTTTATATAGCCATAGCATGTGAAACTCTCATCATCTTCTTGGTATATTGGCCAATGGGTCTGACCCAGGTCGAACCTAGGTGGTTCTTGAGAACCGCCTTAGATATGTAAAATCATTTAGACGTAATACTTATAATTAGCTTGGGAACCACCTTACGATAATAAAAAAAATACAGACAAGAGAAGTATAGACTCTAGATTAAAAGGTTTTGAAGAAAAGAAGAAAAGAAGACAAAGCTTAAGTTTCAGCTTAACTTTTAGTCAAAGTTCTACTTTGATCCATGTACTTCATATATGTTATTCTCAATCATTGACATATTAAAATACGGTACCCTTTGTCCTAATGTTTTGAATACCGAGTTTCTCATCGACCTGGTCGAGTCACCAGATCAACGACGTTAAATTTGATTATCATATAATGCTTGCTCCTAATTGTGATATTGCTTCTAATTGTGTATCTTTTCAGCAATTGGAAACTGCAGCAGTAATTTTGTATTTTTCCATGTCTACTAATTTTGATTAGATACTGTTTAAATAGTGTGGATCATATTCATGATCTTTGTAAAACCACAGGGGCAAAAATCATTACAAGTCATTAGTAATTGTTAAGTGTTTTGGAGATGTCAAATTTGTTTTTTACATTGATTTCTAAGTAGGTAATGGGATTATTGACTATTAAATTTAAAACTATACTATAATTTTATATTTGAATCGCATTTGTTCCTTAAATCATGCAGACACCGAAGCAGGGAGTTTGATAGAAATGCAGTTCCTACAATATAATGATAACCAAAAGATAGTCAATAGTATTGAAGATCGAGGAATTAATTAGATGAGATAACACACCTTAGAAAAAAGGTAACTTTACATACTGTTTGTGATCTAATTTCCATAACATATTCATAACATTATTGAATTTTGTTTTTTTTGTATATTAGGTATATATAATAGGAGGAGATGGAACACAGAAAGAGGCGTATGCTATCTATGAGGTGTGTTTTCTTATAATCGTCAAAGTTTCGGACAAAATTAGGTATTTTAATGAATATATGTAAAGTGTAAACTTTTGTTTCATGCAAGAGGTCAGAAGACGGGGTTTTAAAGTTGCAGTTATCAAGATTCCAAAACCTATTAATAATGACAAAAATGTCATTATCAACAAGGAAATGTTGAAAGCACCATTGATTTATAAAAAATGTGAAAGTAGTGTGAGTTGTACATGGAGTTAGAAGCGCTGTTTAATAGGCGTCTTTAATAACCATGATGGTGCATGACAACTTGTGTATGCAGATGAATAAATAGTGGGTAAAAAGTCATACCGAACTTTCCACGCCAAAATATTGATTTTAATTGGAACCGTATGTATCCAGCGAGTCTTATAGGAAGATCCTCCTAATCGGTGTTCGTCAATGAGCTTTCTAACCGAAGCCACCAAGAACTTACCCGAACCCACAAAGCGGACCAACTCCACCTATCGTTCGAATCAGATAACATCGTTCCTGCAAGAAACATATTCAAATTGTTAAACTGCTCCAACTCTACACCGTCCCTTGGAGCACGCCGCAAAGAAAGCCCAACGTCGTCATTTAGATGGCAACAGTATTCTTCTTTGGTCGATTCAAGCGCATAAACTCTGGGAAATTTAGTTTTAGAATTCATGTCGCCCCTCCAAATCTCCTCCCAGAAGCTCGTATCTATCCCATTGCCAACCTTCTTATTCATAAACTTTAGTAAATCGACACCTTTGTTCCGCAAGCTATTAACTTCTGTAGTAATACTCTTCCACACGAGAAGTCCTGAGCAGTTTGGATTCTTTTCAAGGACCCCCACAATTACCATGCAAGGCACGAATAAATCTAGACCAAAGAGCATTTCTATTATCATGAAAATGCCAAACCCATTTAAACAACAACGCTCTATTTAGCGCAAAGAGACTTGAAACCCCTAGCCCTTCTTTATCTTTTTGAGACATTCAAAACTTTATTCCATTTTAAACCACGTATCTTTGTTCTCCGTCATTCAGATCCAATGAAGAAACTACGTCTAATACCTTCTAAACATTTAAGAACTTGAGAGGGAACTTTAAACATAGACATATAATAAATGGGAGTCGAACTCAACACTGATTTAAGTAACGTCATTCTACCTCCAATAGAAAGAGTATTCATTTTCCACTTAGATAACCGAGATTTTACTTTGTCCACTATCTCATCCCATGACCTGATACGAGCCATCGAACCACCCACTTTAATACCAAGATAAGTAAAAGGAGTCTTCAAAGTTACTACAACCCATTTGCTTGCTGCTCTAGATACTACATCATTTTTGACGTATATACCCATTTAATTTACTTTTTGTAAATTCATACGCAAGGACCCGAAGCCTTATAAAAACAATCCAAAGCTTGAATGATCGTATTGATGTTGGATTCATACCATTGTCCCATAAAAATAACATCATCCGCATAAAATAAATGAGATAACTGTAAAGACGAACTAACCGATATTCCCTTTGAAACATGTTCTGCATTCACCCCATTCTGAAAAAGAGAGATGGAGATCTCCATAATTAAAGAAAACTAAAACGGGGATAGCGCGATCACCTTGCTTAAGACCTTTTCGGAAATAAAATTCACTGTAGGGACTCCGTTAACAAGAATCGAGCCTTTAGAAGACACCAAAAAATTACGAATCCACTTTCTCCATTTCGAACCAAAACCAAACTTATTAACACATCGTAAGTAATCCATTCCACCGAATCATAAGCCTTCTCAAAATCAACTTTAAAGATCATCGCTTGCTTATTCTTTGATCTACACCAATGAATTAGCTTGTCTAGGATGAAAGGACCATCTAAAATTTGCCTATTTGCAATAAACGCGGATTGAACTTCATGAATTAAATCTCCCAAGACCCCCACTAGACGATTCGCCAAGATTTTAGCAATAATTTTGTACACGCTACCAATCAAACTAATCGGTCTAAAGTCTTTAACGACTCTAACGTCTTGCATTTTAGGAATCAAAGCAATGAAAGAGGCATTACCACCTTTAGGGAACATACCAACATTGAAGAAATTAGATATCGCATCAACCACATCATTTTCGATAGTATCCCAATATCTTCTATAAAAACCAAAAGTAAAGCCATCTGGTCCAGGAGACTTGTCGAAACCGCAATCCCACACCGCCCTTTTAATTTCCTTTTTCGACACATTCCTTTCTAAATCCATGACCTGTCCACACTAACTCTATTCGGAAAATCATGTCCAATCTAAGTTGATGAATTTAGGGACTATCGAACTTTCCTTAAAGTAGGATAGAATCATTTTAACACCCTTCGGATATCTACCCAAGTGCCTTCCTTTTAAAATAACTAGATAGCTTGTGGTTTTTTTCTTATTAAGACATACATGAAAGAAACCTAGAGTTTTCATCCCCTTCAATCGACCAATTTATCTTAACTTTTTGTGCTATCTCCAACATCTCTAACTTTTCCAAATCTTGCTACGAATTCATAACATGAATCCTCTTATTAATTATCTCCTTATCAGCCTTTTTCTCATCTATTAATCTATCGAGATCATGTAACAAACCATGTTATAATTTGACTTTTTCCGCACTTGCCATCTTTCTTTTTATTTCTAACCCATGTTTTTATTTGCTCCTTTAGATATCTCAGCTTCTTCATAAATTGACTAATGGCATTATTATCCGAAATATTTATATTAGTCCAAGTATCCACAATAAACTTATCAAATCCATCCCATTCGAACCAATAATGAAACATCCGAAATGGAATGGGACCATAATCATGACACGCCTCACGTAGTAGAATGGGTCTATGATCCGATAAGTAACGATCAAGAGTGATAGCCGAGATATTGGGACAAAATCCCATTAGACCTTCCGATATCAAGAAACGATCCAACTTACTCATTTTACTACCGGATTGATGACACCACGTGAATTCACATCCTCCTAGAGGAACTTCCACCAAACCGCCAGATGATATAAACGAATTAAACACGCTTGCATTATGGTTATTGAAAATAGAACCAAAACGCTCTTCTTTAAATCTAACTTCATTGAAGTCTCCCATAATGATGATTTCACCACTCCAACTATCAATCATATGATTTAAATAGGACCATAACATTCTCTTCTCGGAAATATCTTGAGGAGCATAGACGGATATGATAAGGTATTTTTTTGCATTTGGAATCCAATCACCTTGGATAGCAACAAAATAATCCGAAATTGTGGAATTATGTTTACAAAACATCCTAGAATCCCAAAACACCAGAATTACCGCACAGAATTACCACGGAAAGGACCTCACAACAATACTCAAAAGAATAATTTACACACACATCTCTACATGTTTGACACCAAAATTATCAATTGTCTCCATTTTTGTCTCTTGAATTGACAAAAAATTCACCTTATGTTTATTACAAATCTCCTTAACCCAGTCTTTTTTAGCCTTTTGGCGTGGCCTTTAGTTATTAAGAGAAGAAAATCCATTGATAAGATTCGTTCTCTCCACGAATCTTGATAATTTTCTCTATATTACTAGCACACCCATCCATCTTATATCCCATCGTTTGACCCACCTTAATCAACTCATCCAACACTTCCAATATAGAACCACCTGTTGACGGGCCTGTTGTTCTTCTAAAACGTCCTGAGCATTACGATTCTTTGTCAACATCACCTCTATTGCTTTTCTCTCCAATAATATTATCATGTACATTCACCTTTTGTTTTGTATATGTTCCCTCCACATCCAAAATCCGTCGTTGTCTTTCTTGTTACAGGACTCATATCCCGTGTAAATCCATGGGGGTACTCCAAAGACTCTTTGGAATTCCCCACTTCCTTATCATTCCCACAAGGTTTCTTTTTCAGAAGATCGTTAATTTTAAAAGGATCTTCAGAATTAATTTCCCCCTCTTCAATTTCCTTATCATTACCTTCCTTTGACACCTCATTTGCTTTGTCAAAAATCGTTTCTGGAACCTCATCAACCTCACCTTTGTTATCATCTTCATCGTGTATGTCATCTACATTCATTTCTCATACCAAATCTCATTAATTCTGATATATCATCACAGAGCATCCACCTCCGTATCTTCTCCAAAAAATCAGGTACCCAACCACTAACCTCTTTAGCTCGAATCCAGAAAACCTTCCCTTTGACAATAATCTTGCAAGTCTCAAAAATGTTTTGTTCCATCTTAGTTTTAATGCATAGTCTTTTACTATTCAGAGGGGACTTTGTTTATCCTTATCCTCCTCAAATAAAAGCTCACCCCATTTAGCCAAAATTTTCTTAAACGTATTATACGTCCACACGTTCATTGGAACCCCTTCAATGTCCACCCAAACTACCCTCTCATCGATGACGAAAGTATTTGAAGCATATTCTAAAGATGTGAACCACGAACCAACTCCAACATGAGACTTGAAATTCTCCAGCACCTCTTTAGTATGGAATTCGATAATAACCCAAAAACCTCCTAGATATTTAAGAATAAAATTATCAAAGCCCTCCTTGATCAAGATCATCTTTAAATTAGTTAGAAGGCCAAAATCCGATACCTTCCCCATTAAGGCTAAAGAGTAATCGTAGTCCAAAATACAAGAATCGTCAAGCACTAAAGATGGTTGAGAATGCTCCTCTATTACTTGTTTATACTCCATCTTATTTTTAACAGCACCTACATAGGAGTTATGCCCCACCCCCTTACTGTTATTAGCTGCCCCAGCATAAGGTTTATAAGCGCCCTTATCCCCTTTATCAAATTGTACTTTATTCAAAGGCGTTCTTTAAAATCTAGCCACGTTTGCATGCAAACGTAACCGTCCCATCCAAATTGTACACAAGTTTCATACCAACCGATCCACATCTTTAATATGAATAAAGCGTACAAAACCGAACCTATTACCTGATTTTGACCTCCTGGCAGGAATAAAGGCATCAATTACACGACCAAATTCTTGACATTCTTTCCAAAGATCACGAAAAGTGAAATGTTCTGGAAAATTCGTGACATAAATAGACGTAGAAATTTGATTCACATGATCTTCTTTGGATCTACGATCCCCCGTAATGATCTCCAAAAAAAACGTAACTTTACATACTGTTTGTGATCTAATTTCCATAACATATTCATAACATTATTGAATTTTATTTTTTTGTATATTAGGTATATATAATAGGAGGAGATGGAACACAGAAAGAGGCGTATGCTATCTATGAGGTGTGTTTTCTTATAATCGTCAAAGTTTCAGACAAAATTAGGTATTTTAATGAATATATGTAAAGTGTAAACTTTTGTTTCATGCAAGAGGTCAGAAGACGGGGTTTTAAAGTTGCAGTTATCAAGATTCCAAAACCTATTGATAATGACAAAAATGTCATTATCAACAAGGAAATGTTGAAAGGACCATTGATTTATAAAAATGTGAAGGTAGTGTGAGTTGTACATGGAGTTAGAAGCGCTGTTTAATAGGCATCTTTAATAACCATGATGGTGCATGACAACTTGTGTATGCAGATGAATAAAATGACATGATGGTTATTGGTAATGATTCATGGTAATAAGTATTTGCACCATATATAGTTAAGCTTAGAAACAATCAAAACCAAGTAATCTATAAACTTGGGTTAAGTTATGAAATTTATGTATGTTTCTTATTTATTATGGTATGCTTCACAATATAATCGTGCAAAATGAATCCGTTAATTATCTAAAACATATTATATTGAATCATGTGACTTATTAACTTGCCAAACAAATAATAGAATCACACAAAGCTCGCCGGCCGATCGGACGGGTCATGAAAAAAAACACATACATAAACACAAACCAATTGACAAACATTGCTACTATGCTTAAAAAAATCTTTGTATGATATACAATTTTTAAAAGCCATATTTAGCAAAACAAAAAAATGTAAACAATAATTACAAGTAAGAACAATAGAACCACCTTCATTATTCAAAACTTTATTACAAAAAACAATTACATAAACAAAATGGTTTAAAAAATATTTTTATAATAAATAAATTTAAAAAAATTAGCCAAAAATAAAAATAAAAACAAGAGTTAAGTACATTTTTGGTCCTTGTGGTTTGGTGCGAGTTCATTTTTGGTCCAAAATTCAAAAAAGGTTCACTTTTGG
>BQNB010054360.1:27809-39578 GCA_026074375.1 Tanacetum coccineum
AATATATTGGATAAACTGCTATCGTTTTACGCTTGAATTGATATATAAATACCCATGAATAAGTTTGGTCTCACGGGTCATTGGTTAGAAAGATGCTCATCATATTTGATCTGTAGGTTTTCATGTGTGCAATTTTCTTGGAGGTGGTATAGGTTCTGGTATGGGTACACTTTTGATCTTGAAGATCACAGATGAGTATCCAGACCGTATGATGATGACCTTCTCTAAATTTTCATCTACAAAGGTTTCTGACAGTGCTGTTGAGCCTTAAAATAAACCTATTCTTTCCATCAACTCTTGGAAAATGTTGTCATATATTCAGTTAGGGCATCTGTTTGATTAATTAGTTAGGGCATCTGTTTGTTTACGTTAGGGCATCTGCATTTTTTGATACGATCAACTGCATTTTTTGTTGTTAATTGTTTCAAACTGATTCAAATGAGAGATATTGGTAGGAAAATTTTGGCCAATGTTGTCATTTCAAGTAGACACTTTCAAAGTTATTTATTTAATTGCATATCAACATACATTTGATGTACTTGTTTAATGCATCCGTTTGTATATTTTAGTGCACGCAACTAATAACGCACCCTCGTTACTAATGAAGCCTAGTCTGATACGAACATGAGTGCGCTAATTGGCGTAAAACCTCCAAACTCAACCAACCAATAATTTAACTATTGTTCATTTTAAGCATTAAAATTGATCATTTAAAAGTAACGAATGGAGCTTCCAGAAGTCTCCCCAACACAAAAATAGACAGGCTATCGTAACATGTTCTTAATACTAATTGATGAATCCTAAATAAACATATTTATCGGTAATGATATATGAGCTTTCTTATTCCAAACAAAGCTTTTCTATTTTATTTTGAGATAAACTAATAAAATAAACCAAGATTTTGAAAATAATTATGTCATTTTTTGTCATAATAATAAATTCCATCCAGTTCATAAAAATGGCATCGTTTAAGTCGGTATAGATAATTTTTATTAAGAAAAAAGAATCTTTGTTAAGTTGGTTTTTTGTAGATGTTGATTTATCTGCCATCTGCTCAACAAATTCGTGCATTTTGTCACTAGATCTAGATAATATCTAAAAGTTGATATTCTCATTGTTTTATAGATTCGTTATCTTTTTTATGACACAAGCTAAGAAGACAAATCATCAACCTTTGGTTTCAACCTTCAATTTGCAAGTTTATTCATTCTAACCAGTAAGTTAGGGCATCTGTGTTTAATTAGTTAGGGCATCTGTTTGTTTATGGTATTTGATTTGCAGGTTTAATTAGTTATGGTATTTGTTTGTTTAAGTTATGGCATCAGTTTGTGTAAAAAAATAGTGCATCGGTTTGTGTAAAAACAATGCATCTATTTAGTACTTGTGATTCTAACCGAAATGAAAAATGAAAACCAACAAGACGACACAATTAAAATGTAACCATATAAATTAAAACAAAACTTGGCCACCTCATTGCTAGAAAACATGCATGTCTTTATTACATAAAAACATCAAACAAACATTGGTTTTAAGCAATTATAAGTATGACAATCTAAAATGTCCAAACATTTGTAAATACGAAAATTACACACAATAGGGAAACATGATAAAAAAATGAGGCAACTTTAGTGCATCTGTTTGAGGCAACTTAATGCATTCGTTTGGGCAGTTGGTGTAACCTGCAAAATATAAAGAAAAATAAAAAATAAGCTGAAGGAAAATGTTCTAATGCAGTAATTAGACTACAATGTTGATGGTGCTAAATTTGTCAACTTCGTTGTCTGGAATCTCATGCCCGAATTTTTCTTCAAGAGCAATCACAACCTCGACTCTATCTAAGCTATCTAACCCAATATTGTTCTGGAAATGGGAAGTTGGTGTAACCTGCAAAAGATGAGATACACTAGTGAGCATACCTAGTACTTGACAAGCAACTGCCTCGTTATCGAGTTTTTATACAACAATTTTGTTAAAAGAATCATCAAGGTTCAATATACACAACCTTTTGCACCAATATACCAGCTTACTCCTTTAGCTTAAAAAATACTAAACAAATTATGGGTAAATAATGTCATGTCATAACCAATCAAAATAGCTCAAACCTGCTGTTTAAAAAAAATAAATAAATAAATAAATAGCTCAAACCATTTGTATGAATATTTGACAGTAAAATTAGAGTAAGAAAAGATAACTTGCATAATGTAACAAAGAGTAAATATAAGTGCATCACATTGTATAAATTAAGGCATCACACTAACTAATTCAGTACATCAGTTAGTTAACATATAGTGAATCACAGAGTTATCTAATTGAGTGCATGGCAATATCATGCCAATAAACGGCCAAAACTTGTTAAACTCTGATTAGTTTCACAATTAGGCCATACGAAACGTTGTAAATAACCAAAAACGTATAAAACGTTAAATATGCAGAAACATGCAAAACTTAACATTGTAACCTTACCAATCGGTCAAAAAGGGCTAATATAGATGTGGTGATACTTACAATAGCAAGAAATAGATACAATTGTATCATCGAGTGTTTCATCCAAATCTAAAACCCTCTTGCATAGTTTAATTAGGGCATCTATTCACAAAAAATCTATTAGGGCACCACAATGTAAAATTAGGGCATCATAGTTAGAAAATTCCCATTCAGACATTTTATCGAACAGTTGGTGTGCAATTTTTTGTAAACATGTTTTTCATGTATTTATTCCTCATTTTCGTTCCAAAATAACTATTATATACAATGATTCATGCCAATAAACTCTTAAAATCGATACATCTAAACACAAAGATGATGATTGACTCAATATGAAGAAAGATCCGTACAATTAAAAAACAACAATCACATATAGAAGCTTTGTAAATGATTTAAAGTAGCAAAAATAACATAACTATAATCGAAATCAGTTACATACCTTAATTTGATCTTCAATTTGAGAAATTATGTGAATCTGATATCATGAATATGATTTCAGGAAAAAATTAATCTGATTTCGAAATCAGTTACATGATATAATTTCGAGATGATATAATTTATTGTATCTGATTTCATGAATCTGTGAATCTGTGATTTGATAAAGAAATGCGATTAAATGGTGTATATGAAAGAACTAAGAGAAAAGTATCAGATCGTGAAATGAGAGAAATAAGAAAAAGAAAAATGAAATAATTTAGGCATTAAATATAAAATGTATGAATTTAAAAAAAATCCCTTAAAGGATGAAGGAAGTTACAATTCGATCCCTGTAGTTTGGTGTAAAAAAGGGAGGGGGAGGTGGCTTGATCCAACGGTTGTGGATGAGTTTTCTAGGTTTTCCACCGAGATGAGGTTTTCTTATGATCCTATCCCTATGTATATATATATATATATATACATATATATATATACATATATATATATACATATATATATATATATATATACGGGAAAACGCGAGACATGGTACGGTGTCTCGCATTTTCACGTCGCCTTTTTCCGAACCATTTGGGTTGGGGATGTAGGCGCAAGATACGAAAACGCCACATCTATTGTGATTGTGGCGTTTTCGTGTCGCGTTTTCGACGAAAACTCAAGCCATGGCTCAGTATACGATGTGCTCTTAGTAGAACACAATGCACAAAACAACCAAATGGGCCCTTTGTTGTATTTTTAAGCTTGATGGACGAAAAACAGAAGTAGCGGCAGGATTTTTTTTAATTTTGATTCATAAATTATATTACTATCATTACCCAGCTGATACACTGTCGTTTTGACAGTGTGATGGGTACTGTTTTTGTTGGGCTCTCAACTTGGGCCGGCCCATTTAGCCTCTTTTTTTTTAAGCAATGTATAAAAACCGCTCGGCACAAAATAGAAAAAAAAATTACAAAAGTGTTGACTTATTCAGATAAAAAAATACCCGCGACATGAGGCTCAACACATAAGCCCATATAAAAAAACAAACTATTAAACATAAGACCGAAAAAATAAACCCGCACAAATAAAAAATAGAAAAAAATAAAAATAAAATTTTAACACAAAAACCGCACTATTAAACATGAGACCGAAAAAATAAACCCGCACAAAATACAATAAAAAAACGCCCTGCAATAACGTGCGATTCTCATTTAAAGCCCACGTTCCCATAAAATTATATTAAAAAAAAAAACCCGTATAACCAAAAGAAACAACCTTTAAACATGAGCCCCACACATAAGCCCATATAAGAAAAAAAAACAAACTATTAAACATGAGGCCGAAAAAATTAACCTGCACAAAATAAAAAATTAATAATGACTCGCAACAACGCGAAAAAAAATAACGACTCACAACAACGCGCGGGTAATCTTGGGCTCCCAATTTGGGCCGGCCCATTTGTTTTTTTTAATAGTTAAAAAAAATTGTTCGGCACAAAATAGGAAAAAAAATACAAACTGATTTATTTAGATAAAAAAATACCCGCGACATGAGGCCCAACATATAAGCCCATATAAAAAAACAAACTATTAAACATGAGACCGAAAAAAATAAACTCAAGATAAAAAAATTGCTCGACACAAAATAGGAAACAATTTACAAAAGTACTGATTTAATCAGATAAAAAAATACTCACGACATGAGGCACAACATATAAGTTTTTTTTTAAGTAGGCAATATAAAAAAATTGCTCGGCACAAAATAGAAAAAAATATTACAAAAGTATTGATTTATTCAGATAAAAAAATACCCGCGACATGAGGCTCAACACATAAGCCCATATAAAAAACAAACTATTAAACATGAGACCGACAAAATAAACCCAATATAAAAAAAATTGCTCGGCACAAAATAGATTTTTTTTTACAAAAGTACTGATTTAATCAGATCAAAAAATATCAGCGACATGAGACCCAACGCATAAGCCCAAATAAAAAAAAACTATTAAACATGAGGCCCAACCACAACGCGCGGTCTATTTTGCTCGAAAAAAAACCATAAAATAAAATTAAAAAACAAAAAACCTAAAAAAAATAATTGTCGACACCAATTTAAAAAAACCCGCCCCGCACCAACGAAAACATACCCAGCCCGCTGCAACGCGCAGATACTTTTGCTTGTTATATATATAACATTTGAGATGTGCATTTCCACTGTTCATCATAAGCACTGCTCATGGCCTGGTCCACCGACTATAGCCCAACCCAGATCCAATTGGCCTGTTTTCCACAACTCTCTAGAAATCACTTACCTATCAAAAAAAAATACAGGTATATCCTCCGTCTTCTTCCACACTATCTAGAAATCACTCGACAAAAAAACCCTCCATAATTTCCCGTTCTATTATCTTCAGGTTCAAGATAAAGAAGAAGAGTTATATTATAATTATACATATACTCATTTGAGATGTGCACAACACTTTTCATCGAAGCACTGTTCATCGTGGACAATACTGTTCATCGGCACGGAAAAAAAAAGAAATTTTACTTTATGAACCCCCTCCCTTTTTGCCTAAAATAGAAAAAAAACTTACGGAACGTGCTCTCACTTTTTAAATATTTACGACTTTTTATCGGTCTGGGTCAAAAAAAAAACTTTTACTTTATAAAAAAAACCCCTGTTGGCCCAAAATAGGAAAAGAAAAATTCACGGGACACAAGTGGAAACATCTTCGAAATGCTTCTAGCATACGCACGAATGTATAAAAAATGTTGACTTTAAATATATACACATATACATTTTTTTTTTAAAATTCAAAAAACACCATAAACTACTAATAACTTAAATAAACGGCGCGGAAAAAAAACCGGCCTACGCTAAGTAAAAAAAAAACAAGGGAAAAAATATTATTCGGCAAAAAATTAGTCCCGCCGCAACGTACGGGTTTTTATGCCTGATGACACCAATAAAAATAACTCGCCCCGCAACAACGCGCGGGTACTTCGGCTTCGGCTTGTTAGTAGATAGAATTGAGCAAAATTACTAAATGGACTCCCTATAGAAGTTTGGGCTTATTTTCAATGGACATATAAGTGTGTTTGGGAGATGGAGGGGTGTCCAGAATTCGGGTAAATACCACTGGAACCGAAACTTGAAACCAAATTGAACCGACTGAGTTAAATATGCGATTTTCAGTTTGGATATGTTTTGGCAATATTAATCAAAACCGAACTCATATAAACATGTGTAAATGCATCTTTTATATAATAAAAAAATTACATAATTTCGGAGGTTTCTATCAGATTAAATCTTATGAATTAAAAATTTTGATCAATCAGAATGCTTGATTTTGCCAAGTAGGCAAAATCGTACGATCTGATTGGTCAATAAAAAGTTAAATTGAATCAGTTTGGTCAAACTAAAAAATTTTGGTGGAAAAATCTGATTGGAGAAAAAAAAACACATAAAAATATATATGTCAAATTTATAAAAACAAAAACTTGAAAAAAGAGAAGGTAATTAATAAAACTCTAGTGGTTTAATTTTAAATAAATTATATGGAGTTAAGTGTAATTTTACAAATTTTATTATAACTTTAAAAAGGAAACAAATAATCCCTTAAACATTATACTTCTAGACATTATATCTTAAAATACAACAAACGCAAACAATTCTTACTTCCAACAAAGATTTAACATTATTTAATCTCATCCCAAATCTACCCGAAGACTTTTTAGTGGATTTTTCTTTGTAGGCATAAAATCATGTTGTACAACCAAATAGAAAAACACCAAAGCACATAA
This sequence comes from Tanacetum coccineum, assembly GCA_026074375.1. Lineage (NCBI taxonomy): Eukaryota > Viridiplantae > Streptophyta > Magnoliopsida > Asterales > Asteraceae > Tanacetum > Tanacetum coccineum. The sequence continues at coordinate 34,517 of BQNB010054360.1, forward strand.
ATTATAGTAAATAAAGAAAAAGGGGTTTCTAGCTATTTATTGATGGGTTTAAAAAAAATTACATTTTCTTTTCTTTTGGTTTAATGCATACTAAAATTCTAACAACTGAATTTCTGAAAAAGTATTTATTTCGAATATAACGAGGAGAAAATCAATCCCCTTGTGGCCTCGAAGGTTCACTTGAGCCGACTCCGGGCTACCTAAAATGGTAGCTTCGCTGGGATTAGTTGGTTCACAATATTGAGTCCGAAAACAGGTAAATCAAAAGGAAAAAAATTACTAATTATCCTACTACGTAATATATAAAAGATTTAATAAATCTATTCTCTTCATATGATTTTGATAATACTCCATACATAACTTATAAAACTAGAAAAAATAAAAATTATATATATATATATAAAATATAATGTCTAAGTCCTGTGCGTGCACGAGTATTAAAACTAGTATATTTATATATATAAAAACTATTTGAATTTTACCCTATTATAAAAAAAACAATTTTTAAGCTTAAACTAACTTGTTTTCGCTGAAAATTTAGAATTAAATTTAAAATTATATACGAACCGAATTCAAGTTCATCTTTCAATTCTGTTAAGTACAATTTGAATTCGTTAGATTCGGTTTTCAGTTAAACCTAACCGAATAAAACGAACAACTCGATAACCGAACAGAACACTTATCATGGAGGGAGCACTATGTCGATGTAGCGGAGCGGTGTTCTCTTTTTCTTTTCCTTGATAAAGCGGACCTAATCAAACGGGCCCTAATTTTGGTAATAAAACTTATTTTTCATTTTAATGAGTTAATCATTTTGCTTTTGCACCTAACTGTATTATTTAGTTCAAGTTGTAGATTAAGTCATTAAACTGTCAACTTTAGCATAATCTTTTTAGCAAGTACTTAAAACAAAAAAAATAATCATCGAGGTTTCTAAGCGCATCCACTATAGTGGTTTATGAATAGGTCTAAAACATTTTGAAGAGGTTCATAAATTTGTAAACCATAGTGAGAAAGCATCTCAATCCTAGGTGGAATGAAAAGGTCTAAGATCTTGAAGATGTCCAAACTATTTTTTATTTCTTTTTTATTTTTCTTTTTGTAAATATTTGTTGTATTTTATGATATGAAAAGCTTTATGGATAGGTTTATCCATGGTAGAAACAGGTCTATAACATGTAAAAGTTTATAATTTAATGATGCATAAATTGTATAAACCTTTTTAAAAAGTTCATCATAGTGGATGCCCTAAGCTTTCACGTTAACTTCTATAAATAAACATTTATTCTGAATGCTAAAAAAAGATTATGAATTTTGTGTTGAGTTGACTATCTCTACTACTTTATAAAGCATTTAGCCAATTTCTAAAATTAAAAGTACTTAAAATTTTTAGTAAAAAAGATTACTATAAAAAAAAGTCTTAAGTAGTGCAAATCCTTATGCACGTTGTACAATCTTTTTATGCAACCAATAAAATTCTGCCAAACAATATAACACCCTCTTTAAAAGCCATTAAAAATGTTGTTACATTCCAAGTTACAAAACATAATGTATAATCTTTTTATGCAAGCAATAAAATTCTGCCAAACAATATAACACCTTCTTTAAAAACCATTAAAAATGCTGTTACATTTTATCGCTATAAATATAACTACAATCTATTTCACACACCACACAAACAAAGACACAACAAAAAAAATACTCATTATTCTCTCATCTCATAAAAACTATCATCCACCACCCCCACCTCATCATGCCGGCCCTACCACCGAACGTCACTACCACGCCGGACGTCACCACCACGCCGGACGCCACCAGCCGCTGTTTGTCGCCGGCTTCGGCCGCCGGCTCTGCCAATCTCTCGCCGGAATGACCGGCTGCCACCTGCTCTCCCATACTTCAGCTTGATCACCATCTGCTGCCAACCGCTGCTACCTTATCAACATGATGCACATGACTATATATCTTTCTCTTTTTTTCCATGGCTCGATGTTCTTTGGTGAGTTTTTCTTCACTTTTTGATCTATAAGACCAAAGTAACATCTCTCCAACCTTAAGACTTGTAACAGATGAAAAAAAAGTAACAACTCTCCAATATTGCTATAATCATGCCTTAATAATGCAAAATCTTACCATATCCTTAACAAAACGCCACTATACAAAAACAGTCACCACGTAATAGGTACAATCTATACCTACTTTATAAAGCATTTAGACCTATCTAATTTTTAGAAGGTCTTAAACAATTAAGTAAAAAATATTACATTATATAGGAAAGATGTAAAACTCCAGAAAAATGATACATCAGTAACACATTTAAAAGCCTTTAAAAACCTTTAATAGCCAAAACTTATAACACCCCAAAACATTAACAACCAATATAAATGAGAAAAGAGCTGTAACGACCCGTATGAACGATTATTAATTCAGTATACTTGTAACTGCTAACAATGATAATGTCATCAATTTCAGTCAAATTGTAAACTACATGCATTCAGTGGTCATTTTGTAACGGTCCAATTAAACAACATAAAGTGTAAACCGAGTATGAAAAACCTAACACATTAACATAAGTCATTACACAATATTTATCACACCTATTTTATCTGTTTCATTTAAAAAAAACACAAACCACATTTCTCTTTTTTTATAAAGTATTTTAGCCATATATATTTAAGAATCTTAAAAAAATTAAGTAAAAATATTTACTATTATTAGGAAAAGATGTAAAACCATTTAAAAATATTCATCACACACATTGTCAAAGCTTTTAAAATCATTTAATAGCCAAAACTTGTAACAACCCAAAACATGTAACAACCAATTAATTGGTAAACTTGTAATGGCCCCTATACGGTTTTTTAAAACATGCAACATGTAACTGGCTAACATGATATTGTCATCAATACAGTCAAAATGTAAACGCAGCATACATGGTGTTCCATAGTTGTAACGGTCCCCATTAAACATACATTTAAGTGTAAACCACAAACTCAAATACGATTGATAAAAACCTAACACACTAACAAAAATGCCAATTACAACCATTTTTCATCTTTCTATTTTAATAATCTCTCTAAAAAACAACAAACACCTTTCTCTTTCTTTCTATCAAACCATCAAATCCCGACGTCTCACATATCAGAATTTGCCGATCACTAAACGTATTAGTTTTGACCCCGACCTTTGCCAACATCATGTGCTGTCAGCCGCTATCGCCGCCATTGTCTCCGCCGTTCAACCAAGCTAATTGATCATGGCTTTGAAGGAATACGGGTACCACAGCAAAAGATGAATACGGGTAACCAAAGAAATGGAAGTCTTCTTATGACCGTGTGACGTCATTTAAAAAAAAAAGTGATACAAGGTTTTGGAGATGAATGAAGAGGGTTTAAGATGTGATGATTTGGATTTAAAAAAGAAAGAAAAAAAATAAGAAAAAAAGAAAGATAAAAAAAGAAAGGAAAAAATAATAATGAAAAAGAAAAGAAAAATAACAAAATAAAAAAAAAAGAAAGATTTTGTTCTAAAAGATAAGTTTATAATCATGTTAAATAGTTGCAAGGATGATTTCAAAAAAACGTTAAGGGCTTACCATCAATGTATGTTAAATTGCTAAGGTTTGATGGATTGGATTTTTTGAATGATAGAGTCTTATGAATTAATGATCGATCTGCAAAGCATTCGTGATCCTGATCTATTAACTTTTGATGACCCCATCTTTTCTATTTTAAGCTCATTAATACTTACTGAGATGGTCTTGAAACTATGTGTAGGGAATTTCTTTTGCATTTGGTGACAACACATCTGAGAGAAAATCAATAATTAGCTATGTACCATAGTGAAAGAATCTTTAACGAGTGTATCTAATGTGGAACTCAATGGGGTTCTACCAGGTAATCTCAAGCGCACCTTACTTCTTTAACTTCCTGATATCCCATTACATTTTTTTAAATGTCATTGTTGACTGTTAAAAATAATTATTGAATTTGTCCAACTTTATCATTTCCAAATCTTAAAAAAAGAATAAACAATATCATTAAAAACGTGTAACCGCTTAAACCGTCATTGTAACGGCCTCCAATAATTATTAAAAACGTGTAACCGCTTAAAATCATTACTATCAATAATGATTATTAAAAATGTGTAACCGCATCCATAATATAAATCCACACAAACCATTTCATATCTCACACACAAATGTTTTTTGTTACAGCAAAAATAGTCTCTCAATATACCTTCGCTTTCACTCCTCAACTCTTACTGATACTTACTGCAGAGATTCTTTATTTTTTCGTTAGAAAAACACTTAACCGGATAACATTTGCTCGCCGCAAAATATAGTTACAGGTACCCGCCGCCGCATTGCGCGGGTACCGGCTAGTGAGAAATCATAATTATTACGAGTACTACGTATAACAAAATAAAATAAGAATGATCATTGAAAATCTGAAGATATAAAAAGCAATTGCTAATGCAAAAACTCGTCAAGCATACGTCATGCTACTATGTTCTCTACTTCTCTCTTTCAAGTTATAACAAAATACTCGTAGATATCTATCATTGGGATATAATCATGTCTTTTTTGACATGTATATACACACTTATGCAAAAACTTAGTGTATAATCTATTAATCTTTGAATAATATGTTTTATATGTACGACGTATAAGATTGCTTAAGACAAGTATACAGTTTCTAAAGGCTTTTCTAAATTCTAGCAGACATTTTTTATTTCTAAACTTTATGAAATTAGCCTATGTACACCTCCCCTGGATGGGCAGGATTTAGTGTATTATTTGCTATTAAGTATGAATCCACTAGGAAGAGATTTTAAAATAAGAAGAATGAGAAATGTTTCTAACCATATATTTCAAATAAAAATAGAGAATTTCACGAGGGTTGCATTTCTCTTTGTACATGCATCTGAAATGTGCGGTTGTAATTTTTTCTCATTCTTCTCATTTAATCTTTACTCATTTGCTTTTTTTTTTGAACGGCAACTATTATTAAACTAGCAAGATGCTAGAAAATTACAAAGAGATAAGGTGGGGATTTTTAAG
>BQNB010054361.1:4387-39577 GCA_026074375.1 Tanacetum coccineum
CAATATCTTAGTATGGGGGATTTTGGTATGTGTGTAATTACACATACCTTTTACCTTTAAAATCGACCCTAAACGACCAAAAACGCACATAAATTGCCATAAATATGCTTGTTCTTGTGTTTGTACTGTGCAGGTACCGAATATTCACTAAAAGACAAAAATTGAAGCCAAACCGGACAAAACTGAGCACGGATTTGGAAAGAGCATGAAAAACTGAGGCCAAGGGTACAAAAGGATTGGAAACGGAGCTCAAACGGAAATTACCGGATCGACTCGACAACGTTTGTGTATTTTATGAAGTCAAAACGAAGTCAAAGTCAACCCTGGGATACGTCGTTGGAAAAAGCATCGAAAACCGAACCCGAAAAACCAAAATGTTAAAAGTGGGCCTACCCGTACCCACCTAGTGGGCCCGGATCAGCCCACTTTCCTCATAGCCCATAAGCCCATTACTAGCCCATTTCCTTTTAAACCAAACGGGCCCATTTCTTTTCAACTGGCCCAAACCCTATTAACCCCTTAACAGTCGTTAACCCTTAACCCGTTAACCCTTTTTCATTGTTAGTCCTTGAGGACTAACGGTGCAACTCCCTACCTAACTCCAGGGACCAAAGGTGTAAATTCAAGGACGAGTATTGCAATACACTTATACAAGTTTGAGGGCCACATTTGCCAATTCCACAAACTCTTTCCCTGTCACCCCTAACCTTTATAAATCTCGTTTTCCCGCCCAAAACCCAAAGCCTGTCACTCTTCACTCTCCCCAAAACACTCAACCTCACATATTTACCCAGTTAAAACCTTACCCTCTCCTCCACTAAAACCCTTATCCTATTTGGCAATCCCACTCTTTTCAAGGTTAATCCAACGTTGGTGATGAATTCCAAAGAAGCACAAAGAGGATTAATGGTCAAGATTGGTTTCTGTCTTGCTCTCACCAAACAAACACAACAAGCACAAAGGCTTGAAGACTCAGCTATAAAGGAAAGAAGAAAATGAGTATCTAGTAGTTTTTTTTTTAGTTTTTAAAAGTTTTAGTTTTAATTTATGTTTTTATGTTTATGTAATTTTCAGCCTAAATGATCTTTGTTTGAATGTTATAATTTTTTTTCATTTGTACGATTTCCTAAGTACAATAAAATTCCAAGTTTTTAAAAAAACCTGTATTAAGCAAATTGTTACTGTTTCATCTCTATAAGCTATTTTAAGCTCATTTGGGTAAAAATCTAATTCTTGATGAGCTTATGTGTAATTAGCTAGCAGGCAAGCTCTGTTGAGTTTTTGTTAACTCAGTTAAGCCAAGAACAAAATTGTAAACTTTTAACCAAGTTTAATAAAATTGCAAGTTCTAAAAAGTCTTGTGTACAATTGTACTGTGCTATTCATATGTATGGGAAATAAGCTCATTGGAAAATAAGCTTATTCTGGATAAACTTAAAGGCTAAGTTGATTGCCAAAGAAGCTCTGTTGAGCTTTTGAATGCTCTCATCTAAGCAAAAGGACAAAGTAAGTTGTAATTTTCTATTTTTGGTATGTTTACCATTTGGCTTATTAACTGTTGTACCCTTGCTTATTTCTACTTAATGAACTTAATTCTGCTTAATATAGTTTAAGATGTCTATTTAAATTCTTAGAAATAGCTTGCCTTAAGTTTTTATGTAACTTTTTCAGATTTTAGCTAAAACTGCTAATAAGCTTAGCTTATTATGCAGTGCTTATCTCTCCTTGTTGTTTGCTTATTTATATCTTTTATGCATAGTACTTAATATATTTTAGCATTTCATTAGCTCACTTATTCTGTTCTAGTGTAAAATTAAAATTACCAAGGTTAAAGGGGTGTTTGGATTGGCAGAACTAGCTATTGGTTAGTACTACTAGTTTTGTTTTTGGTCATAAGACCAATTTGATTTTCCTTTGTTTATCTTAAATTAGTAGTTTAGAAGTAGTTTTTAGCAGTTTTAATTAGTCTTATAGATTTTAAGTTGAAATTGTAAATCTAGCTGTCATAAGTGTTTCATAATCAGCTAGATTTGAGATTTTAGGATTAAGCTTGTTTGAGGTTTTAATTTTAGTATAGTTTGATTATTTAGTGTTCATTGTAAGTGTTGAATGCAAGGTTATAAGGCCTCAAGCCCATTTGCTCAGTCTGCATTATTTTCTCTTTGCAAAAATTGAATCAGCACACACTCATGAGTGTGCTGATTTAGAGAATAAGTTCTATTAAGCTCATTCTAAGGTATAAATTCAAAAAAACTTAGTTTAATTAGGACTTTTAGCTTAAAATTAATTAGTTTGAATCAAGTTTGTAGGAATTAGTAGTAAAATCTCAGGTCTGCATTTGTTAATTGCCTTTTGTCCAATCTGCTAAATTAAGATAGTAGTGTTTCCAAAAACCATTTTTCAATTAAGATTTTCAGATAGTAAGATTTGTTCTTAGTTTTCAAGAAATTGAGCATAATCTCATTTGAAGATAGTCTCTATCTGTTTTGAACCATTTTTCAATTTTGACTTAAGTTTGTAGCTTATTTATAAGCTCAAATGGGCCTTTTGAAATTGTTAAAACCACATAGTTGCCCTGGTGCTAGGGAGTCCTTTTCAAGCCACTTTGTCTGGCTTATTTGTTAGCTTCAGTATAAGCTATTGGCTTTTATAGAAAGCCCATAAGCTCTTCTTTAAGCCCTTGAAGCCTTAAGTTCTGAGTCATCCTTTAGGTGCTTAATTTTAAGCCAAAATTAGTGACTTTTGACTGTTTGGTCTGTCACTTAGCATTAGGCTTATTTGAGTCTTTCTGGCTTATTAGTGCTTAGTTAGTACTTTTTCTTATTCCATTTTGCCTGTAAGTGCTCATTAGATATAGGATGTCTTATTTTTATGCTTATTTCCCTTTTTTTTACTTATTTGATAGCTTAGTAGTTTTAACTTGAAGCCAGCAGAAGTTAGTCCTGCTTAGTTCATAAGCTCATTTCTTGCTTATTTTGAGGTGCTTATTGGTTTTAAATTGTTCTCACATGCTTATTGCCTGTTCTCTTTTTTTGTGTTTGTGGTTATTTTCCTTTTTCTTTAGCTTAATTAGTCTAAAAATCCAAAAAAGAAAAAAAAAATAAGCCTTAAGCTTATTTAAGCCATTCTGTCACTTTTAAGCTCATTTTCCAGCTTATTTATAAGCTTTTGTAAAAACTTGTAGTTATAAAAATTGCTTATTTATAAGCCCTTTTTAAGTTTATAAAAAAAAATTTGATTGTGTAAAAAGTTTAAAAAAAAAGAGGAGATAAGGGGAAACCCGGGTGAGCAAGACTCGAACCCGGGTCTCACCCTCAATACACCTCTTCTATAACACACACCCTTACCGCTGTGCCCTTGGGTCTTTCTGTTAAGACCCTTGGACTTGGTTATTAAGGAAATAATAAAAAAAAAAAAAAAAAATAAAAAAAAAAAAAAAAGGGTGTTTTAGCTCTTATAGCAATAAGCTCTTCCCAGCTTATTTCGAGCTTATTTATAAGCTGAATTTCGGGCTTATTATTTTTTCGTAGGTATGGCTTTAGTGTCAAAAAAGGGTTTATAAAATTTTTTTAGTAATTTTTTTTAGAATTTTTAAAAATTGTTTTAGTATTTTTTATAATTTAATTTCGTTAAAAGTTTTAAAAATTCATAAAAAATACAAAAATTATCAAAAAAAATATTTTTCTTTTTTAGAAATTTTTTTTAGTCATAATTGACTTAGAAAAAATAGAAAGACTTTCGTAGGGTTAATTTTTCAAACTTTTGATATTTAAAGAACGGGTCTCGGGTATGGATCTTGTCTTGACTCGTTTTTGGGTCAAACGACCTCCGTTTTTAGTCTAGTTTTTTTTAAACTTCGTTTTATGGCTTTTAATTTTGTTAAATTTCTGCACTTTTTCTCCACTTAGTGTAATTTTTATAAAATTTTTTAGGTTTTTAGCCCTTGTTTTTCGTGCCCGTTTTAGTTTTTAAGTTATATAGCTTTCGTTTAAGTTTTATTTAATCGTTTTTGCTTATTTAACTTGTAGAAATAGAAAACTCATCATATCCTTGTCATATTCAAACATCAATCATCACTCCATTTGATTTTCCATTCAAGCCTCGTTGGGACAAAACGACCCGGGAATCATACTTCCGGCTACATATATATTTTATTTTGGTGAACTTTTAACCATTCCTTGTGCAAAGGTAATTGGTTGAGTGTTTGCTTATATATTATATATATATATATATTATTGACGAATCAATTTTTGGCGCCGCTGCCGGGGAGGCTGAAAACGATTATCGTTACATTTGAAAATTTGTGTTTGAATTTGTGAATATTTTCTTCTAAAAAAAAAACCAAAAAAAAAGTATATAAAAAGTACAAAAATATTTTTCATTTTCTTTTATTAGTATAATTATCATATAAAAAAAACCAAAAATATAAAAACATTGTCCATAAAAAGAAATAAAATTCACAAATTGGTAAAATACCAAAATATAATATTCTCAATTGAGGTATTATCATAATAACTTCCGGTGAACTTGTTGGTTCCCAACTCGAACAAAAGATTCAAAAACTTGCCATTTGTGTCCCTTACGACATACGGCTCACCTTGAAAAGTTAAACAAGCTATAAAGTGGGTATAAGGAGGGTTGTTCCAAGGAACTACGACCCGAAAGGAGAAATAAGCTTCGCGCTATTCCTACTCCTCCGCTCACCTGTGCGTTTATCTTTTTGAGAGCTACCGTGAAGTAAGTAGATTATTTGGGTTCAAGTTGTCTAGTTTTAGGTTCTTGTCCGTTTAAAATACATTGTGAATAGATACCAAAAAAAAAAAAAAAATCAAAAATATTTAGTGTAAATTTTCTTTTTATATTTCTATTTTGTGCATGCGCACTCGTTCTCAAGCCCGTAGACGTCGACAACAGCAAGTCCTGTTGAAACTCCCAAAGATAGTGGCTGTAATTCGAACTATGGCAGATTGCCTCCAGGCTCCACTGAGGGTTATGAGACGCAATTGTTGTTCCTGAAATCGCTAGCAGCAATTTTGAGATCAAGCATGGGTGCTAACTCTTGTCCAGAACAAGACAGTTCTGTAGAACCTGACAAGAGGACCCACTTGCCACATCAGTACTTATAAAATACACCTTACTTTGAGATATCCTAATGATCCCGACCACATCAATTTAGTTGATGCTTTTTCCTTTCTTCTCGAAGGGGCAGCAGGTTATGGCTTGAGAAGGAACCTCTTCGATCATTCTAGAACATGGGATGACCTCGTTGCTAAATTCATAAATCAGTTTTTCCCACCTTCTAAAACGACAAATCTTCGGAACGAAATTACCAATTTCAAACAAAGATTTGAGAGTCGTGCTAGTGAGGTTGAGGATCGATTTCAAAGATCTTCTCCGAGCTTGTCCACATCATGGATTCTCGGAGCTTTCACCCAACTTGATACATTTTTACAATGCCTTTAATTGTCACATGATCAGATCTATTGAACTCCGCCGCAGGTGGTAACTTTTTGGACTATACGAACAGCTGATTGCTCAAGCTCATCATCGTGAGCAAGTCTAAAGTTCGTCATCCCAGATAGCAAAGCCATCTGTTGCTAAATTGTGAGTCACGAGCGCATTCCACCTCCGGAGTATCTCCCGAGGTTGCTGAATTAAATATATATGGTTAGGCTCTATTCTCGGCAAGCAGACTTCCAGTTCCAGCATCCCGCTCCGTAAAAGCGGATTGAGCAAAGTTGTTGTTACTGAGGTGGTCCCACTATAATTCCCCCCCCCCCTCCCTAATTGTTCCGGCTACCGATAGCAACAATTACCGAAGATAACATCAAGAATATGTTCTCGCAAGCTAGTCCGCAGCAAATTTAACCAAGGAAAGTCCGGTTACCGTCCCGCTACCAATGGCAACCAAACGACCACCCGGTTTTTTCTCCCATGCTACACAACAGCCAAACAAACAATCAGAATTGTTTGGACCAAAACCAAAACGTGGAATGGCTAACCTAGGCTACAACCAGGTGTCAAAATCCAACGACCCCAGGTTCAACTCCAACAGCCCCAATGTATTCAACCCACGGTTAATCAAATGACCCAGCTTTACCAGCTCCAGCTCATCAAGCTTTTCGGGATGTGTCAAAAAACTGATTGTTGGAGCTATGTCAAGGGCTAATGATTGGGTTATGCAAACATGCAAAACCAATATTGACCAACATAACTGACTTGCTCACCAAAATAGTATATTCTAACCAAGATATCTACTTCAAGTTCGGATTCTCTTACCTAGCCTACACCATTGCTAACGCCGAAGGGTGAAATTGAAAATGCAATTATCACCAGAAGCGGTGTTTCATTTTGATGGACCTCAAAAATTCACCTCCGGTGTGGAAGTTGAAAATCCGAGAGGTGGTCAAAGGACAGGTTACTGCCTAAAGGAAGTACCAAAGGACGTCCAACCTCCGATGTCCAACACCTCCGGTGGTGGAAGTTGAAACCGAGGTGACAAAGGACACGGTGCTTCCTAACGGAAGTACCAAAGACGTCCAACCTCCAATAGTCCAAGTTGATGAACCAGTTGTCATGCCTAGAGCCAAAACGACTTTACCATATCCATCTAGGGTAAACAAGGAGAAAATCCGCGAAAAGGACGACCTTTTAGCTTTGAAATTCATGGAAATTTTTCGGAATCTCCACTTCGAGCTGAGCTTCGCGGATGCTCTCCTGCACATGCCTAAGTTTGCACCAATGTTCAGAAAGCTTTTGAACAACAAAGACAAGATCTTGGAATTAACCAAAACACCGGTTAATGAAAATTGCTCGGCAGTCATCCTAAAGACATTTCCCGAGAAATTAGGAGACCCGGGTAGATTTCTGATACCGTGTGATTTTCCAGAGTTGGATGAATGCTTGGCCCTGGCCGATCTCGGTGCAAGCATCAATCTAATGCCACTCTCCGTTTTTGAAAAGCTTAATCTCCAAAGACTGACCAAAACTAGGATGATACTCGAGTTAGCCGACCGATCGATCTCTACTCCCACCGGCATAGCCGAAGATGTTTTTGTGAAGGTTGGAACCTTCTACTTTCCAGCCGATTTTGTGGTAGTTGACTATGATGCCGACCCTAGAGTCCCGTTGATTTTAGGAAGACCATTTTTAAGAACGGCAAGAGCCTTGATTGATGTACACGGTGAAGAGATGACCTTAAGACATGATGACCAATCCGTGACTTTCAAAGTAGGTGATACGAAAAATTTCTCCTACAATGCCATGGAATCAGTTAACAAGGTCGACTTTATTGATATAGCGTGTGAGGAATATTCTCAAGAGGTTTTAGGTTTCTCGGAAGTATTAGCAAATGGAAATTCCACTCCTTACTTTGAACCGATTGTTGATACCACTTCTCCCACCCTCACTCCATTCGAGGGTAGTGATTTCATTCTTGAAGAAATCGAGGCTGAACTTTCTGATACTTCGTATAAGTCAGGAATTGATGATGCCGAATGTGATCCCGAGAAGGACATTCTTCTTCTTGAAGCTATCCTAAATAGTGAGCCCTTATCACCACTTCCCAACCATGCAAATTATTTTCCTGAGGTTAGAAAAGAACTTAAGATTTGTGAAGCCAAAACCGATGAAACATCAATTGATGAACCTCCCGAGGTCGAGCTCAAGGACTTACCTCCCCACCTCGAATATGCATTTTTGGAGGGTGACAACAAGTTACCAGTCATCATTGCTAAAGATTTGAGTGTCCGGGAGAAAGCCGCTCTCATAAAGGTGTTGCAGTCCCACAAGCGAGCCATCGCTTGGAAACTCTCCGATATCAAGGGTATTAACCCGGAATTTTGTACTCACAAAATTCTAATGGAAGAGGACTACACACCAGCGGTCCAACATCAGAGATGGGTAAACCCAAAAATCCACGATGTCATAAAAAAAGAAGTTGAAAAACTTCTTGACGCGGGATTAATTTACCCTATCTCGGATAGTCCCTGGGTAAGCCCGGTACACTGTGTACCAAAGAAAGGTGGTTTTACCGTAGTTGAGAATGAGCAAAATGAGTTGATCCCAACTCGATTAGTTACGGGATGGCGGGTATGCATTGACTACCGAAAGTTGAATGAAGCCACCCGAAAGGACCATTTTCCACTACCATTCATGGACCAAATGCTCGAGAGGCTTGCGGGAAACGAATACTATTGTTTTCTCGATGGTTTCTCGGGTTATTTTCAAATACCCATCGACCCAAATGATCAGGAAAAGACAACATTTACTTGCCCATACGGAACCTTTGCCTACCGCCGCATGCCCTTTGGCCTCTGCAATGCACCAGGCACATTCCAGAGATGTATGATGGCAATCTTCCACGACATGATCGAAAAAACGATGGAAGTGTTTATGGATGACTTTTCGGTTTTTGGAAGTTCTTTCTCTACATGCCTAACCCATTTGGAAAAGATGCTTAAGCGGTGTGAAGACACCAATTTAGCTCTAAACTGGGAGAAAAGCCATTTCATGGTTAAGGAAGGCATTGTTCTTGGACATAAAATCTCCAAGTCAGGAATTGAGGTCGATCGAGCTAAGATTGACGTTATCGCCAAGCTCCCTCACCCGACTACTGTAAAAGGAATCCGTAGTTTTCTTGGGCATGCCGGGTTTTATAGAAGATTCATCCAAAATTTCTCAAAAATAGCCCGTCCCATGACCCATTTGCTTGAAAAAGAGACTCCGTTTTATTTCTCCAAAGAGTGTATTGAAGCATTTAACACTCTTAAAAAGAATCTAACCGAGGCTCCAATCCTGATTGCTCCAGACTGGAATAAACCATTTGAACTTATGTGCGATGCAAGCGATTTCGCCTTAGGTGCAGTCTTGGGGCAACGTCATGAGAAACATTTCAGGCCTATACATTATGCAAGTAAAACAATGAATGAGGCGGAATCACGTTACACCACGACAGAAAAAGAAATGTTAGCCGTGGTGTACGCATTCGAAAAATTCCGATCTTACCTTGTCATGAACAAATGCACTGTGTATACGGATCATTCCGCCCTCAAGTATCTCTTTGCAAAGAAAGATTCTAAGGCGAGATTGCTCCGATGGGTTCTGCTCCTTCAAGATTGCTCCGATGGGTTCTGAAAGGAGCTGAGAACCTAGCGGCTGATCATCTATCACGATTAGAGAATCCTCACAAGAATGAGCTTGATCCAAAGGAGATAAATGAAAAGTTTCCCTCTTAGAAACTCTTGAGTACAATGGCTTCTCTTGATGCTAGTACCCCCATGGTTTAGCAGACATCGCAAACTACCATGGCGGGAAATTTCGTGATCAAGGGATGTCAAACCGCAGCAAAAAGAAAATTCTTCAAAGACGTGAACATAATTCTGGGAAACCCCTTCTGTTAAAATCTGTGTCGGGTATCAAGTTATTCGACGTTGTTTTGTTGGCAAAGAAGACCATGACATCCTCATGGCATGCCACGAAAATTTGGGGTCCCACTGGTGGACATCACGTTGCTAACGTACACAGCAAGAAAAAGTCTTCGATTTCCGGATTTTCTTTTGCCCACTATTTACAAAGATGCCCATGATTGGTTTAAAAACTGCAACTCATCCCACGTCAAAGGAAAAGTTTCACAACGGGATGAGATGCCACAAAATTCCATCCAAGTTTGAGTGAAATCTTTGACCCCCTCTGGGGCATTGACTTTATGGGGGCTATTTCCATCATACCAAAGGCAACAATACATCCCGTGGCCGTTGATAATTGTATCAAAATGGGTTGAAGCAAAAAGCGCCTCCCCCCACCAAATGAACGCCCGAAGGTTGTTTTGTAAATATTCTTAAATCTCTCATCGCCAGATCGGTACCCCCGTGCAAATCCATAAGTATCCGGAACCTATTTTTGGCAAGACGCAATTTGCAAAGGGTCATGCTTAAATACGGATCACTCATCCGTCTCTCCACCGCGTTATCATCCACAAACAATGGACAAGTTGAGGTATCCAATCCGGGTTTGAAACGAATTTTCTTGAAAGGACGTGGGCGATAAACCGTACCTTTGGTCAGATAAGCTCGATGAATGCTTTATAGGGCTTTCTTCCGCACCGCTTACAAACACCCATTGGGGTGTACCCAAGTATAAGCTGGTTTTACGGAAAAGCCTGCCATCTGCCAGTTGAGTATAGAACACAAGGCCTACTAGCTTAAAACATACAAACATTTGATCTGAAAACCCTGGTACCATAGAATGTTCAACAGCATGAACATAAATGAGCCTCACGTGATGAAGTTATGAACACTCTTTGATCTATAAAGAAAAGACAAAGAGATTCACGACTCCAAATCAAGAACCCCGCGTTATTAACGTCGGTGATCGAGTCCTCTCTCTTTAACTCTAGATTAAAGATTATTCTGCATGGGGAAAGCATCAAACCCCGTTGGTCAGAGACCAATCAACGTATTAAGACTACTTTAGGAGGGGACATACCGTCATTGGTATTCGCCTAGACTCCAAACAGTCCCTAATGTCCCATAAATTCCAGGTGACGGGTCCAAACATAGCGACCGATCAAACCAAGCGCTTCGTGGAGGTACCCCCATGCTTTATCGTAGAAATATGAAATAAGTGTTTTCCTTGTGTATGAGGTTTGCTTCTTCCATTAACCGCGTGTTTCGGTTTCTATTGTTAATTGTCCAGGATTCCGATTATGAAGACTCTCAGTCTTGTATTTTTATCAAGAGTTCACATCCTCATTTCTATTTGGGATCCAGTATCCAAATCAATCAACTAACGTTTTACATCTTTTGGCACACTAATAAACGGCCTTAATTACGTAGGAGCCCTTTCAAAACATCGAGGACGATGTTAATTCCTAGTATGGGGGGATCTTCGATTTGTTTTAGCCTGCAGCCATTGTTGTCCACGTAATTCCGTTTTAACCACCAATTTTGCAAAAATAAACCAAAAAAAAAAAAAAAATTTAAAAATTTTTCAATATAAAATAAGTGTTTTTGTTCACAATTTCTACTTTCCTAATGGGTTAGAATGAGAATAATTTTTGACCACGATCGAGCGTGTGACCCAGCTAGTTCCTCAACTATAGGCAAAGCCTTTCACGGGTGAAGAATAAGAGTGATAAAAGGAAGAGTTAAATAAAGTTCATGTGCTGAGACCGATACTTCTAAAACTTATATGAGTAACTTGTGGCTTTTTCTCCCATTAGCTTTTAATCCACCTAATCATACGTGCTCATTTTGATTCAGCTAAGTCAATCGATGTTTTTATAAAACTCAAATTTGTAACTTGATTCATTAAAAAGCGAGTTTTTTTTTTCTTGTAATTGAAAGTTAAAATGCCAAAGAAGCATGAATGAAATAAGAATTCAAAAATGCATGAATTATTGGAAATTATGCCAAAAAGATACAATATTGAAGTCAATTGAGCAGAGTAAAAGATGTGTCGTGAAATCCCACGTCGGCCGCTAACCACGAGGTGGGGGGTTCAACCTAAGCATCTTTGCTTCTAGGGATTTGATGTGTTGTGATATCCTCACAGAAGCAAGGTCGAGGGGAGGTTCAAAACTAAAACACTTATCCTTATCCATTTTAGGTAAGAAGGTGTTTGATTCGATTTCCATCTACGCTAGCAACGGGGTGGGTTATCAAACTAAGAACAACAGTTCCGTTGGTTGTGATATCCACTGCCAGGAGCGAGCCTAGGTAGGTTACAAACTATAGGAACCATTCCTAGCTTTAAATAACTTATGAAATATAATGATAAAAGATGTTGCAAAAAGTTTCTACATTTAATTTTTCCGCTCTATATAATCAGTACAAGATCTTTTTGATCGTGATTCATCTTGATTTACGACTATAAAAATAAGTGATCTATGGGTTGAGTCGAAATGAGCACACAATTAAACCATATATCCATGTTGGGATTAAAAGTTCACAAGTCATAAGAAATGAGTGCTACATTTTAGACTTATATTGACAAATGATCTTGTCTAATTTCTTGGTTTGTATACTAGTAAAAAATCGGGGAAGACGATGAAAATTATAATATCCGTCAGGACAACCTTAGATTATTCTATATGGACAGCTTCTTCATTCTATGATCCCAATGTTATGATAAAATCAAAGGAAGTCCAAAGATATGTTAAGAAAAGAAAAAAGAAAGGAAAATCCAAAAATATTAGGGATAGTTAGTGTACATATAAAAAATGGTGAAAACGGGACTTGTCAAACTATTGATTCTTTATTTTCCCTTGGCGAACACTTTGCTACTTTTCAAGGTAATTAGTCGAAGGGGATTTAGATTCTTGGTTTCTTGAGTGTTTACTTCATAACATTGCGTGAGGACACGGCAATACCTTAGTATGGGGGATTTTGGTATGTGCCTAATTACACATACCATTTTCCACTATAAACGAACTTAAATGACTAAAAACGTACCAAAAATACATTGTATTTGTATGTTTGCATTTGTATTGTGCAGGAAACGGATATTCAAGAAAAAGGAGCAAAAAGAAAGCCAAAAACAAACAAATCCAAGCACGGGAAGGAAAGGACCAAGTCAAGTCAAAGTCTAAAGTCATCCGCATAAGAAAATCCAACTTTGAGTGCTAAAAGTAAAAACTAAAACTTCCAAGCCTTAAAGTAGTATTACAAATATTAAAAAGAACAAGGGCCCAAACTGGGCCACCCGGGCAGAGATTACAATTATGTTAAAGACTTCAGGGACCAACTGCCTACTCCCCCCAAAAAGTCTTCTTACTCGCCCATAAAACCTCAGTTTGACAACTTGTATGTCGCCCCCATACCTTCTCCCTGCAAAACCACCTTCTCACCCTAGCCTAAAATCATTCAATCGCACCGCTACATCTTCCCCCCCAGCTGTATAAAGTCCATGTTGGCATCCCTATCCATTCCCAAAGCATTTCGCTGGTTGAGATTGTCTCCAAATAAGCTCAAAAGAATATCAAAGGGCTGGGATTTTGCTTTAACCTCCTCACCCACAAGCACACTTGTTATTATCTCTACAAAGAAGCCACCAAGCTGCAATTCCAATGACTTCGGCTAAAATAGAGCCTTTTGTAAAGCCTTTGGAGGCAAATCTAGTTTTTAATCTATTTTTTAAGTTTTAATTTAACTATAGCTTATTTTCAGTATTTACAGCTTTGAATTTCACTGCTTTGTAACCCATTCAAGTTTTAAATATAAAATTAATATTTAATAATGTTGAATAATTAATGGGGATTTGCAAGTTTGAGATCTAAAGTCAATTTACATTACCATGTTAAGTTGCTAAGCATATTGTTCCATGTGATCAAAAAGCTATCACCACACCACAGCTTACTATATAAACTAGTTTTCATTAATAAGAAATAAAAAAATAAGTAGTATAAGAGAAAACCACAAATATCACTCTCAAATATACCACAGCTTATGAAGGGATAGATAGGCCAGTTATGATGGGCTTATGGACACTCACTACAAGCTTGTTTCATACAAGCTAGATCTTGTATATTCTTTGTTGTGACCTCCCCTGTTTTGAGCAAAGGGTGTGTGTAAAGTTCATCTTTTCTTTTTTTATTCTTATTGATTGTAAACTTCTAAATTGTGAGCTTTATCAGTATGTTTGGTGCGTTATTTTGCTTATACTGTTAGTGTTATTTAATACAACAGTTAGTTATGAAGTTAATAACTGCTAGGCATTATCAGTTTATGTAAGTGCTTATTATTAATTATAAGAAGTTATGCTTATAATTATAACCTTGTTTAATTGATAACTGTATTTTATTAGTGTTGAAATAAAAATGATTATGGAAATGTTATGGTCTGTTTTTGACATGCATTACTAACTCCAAGTTAGTAACTGCATCATTTTTTTTTAGAACAGTACTAACTTAAAGCTACCAGTACTAACTCCAAGTTAATACTGGTAGTTAGTACTGTTAATACTGGTAGTTCATTTTAACCAATCAGCTTATTATTTCTGCTTATTAAAGATTTCTTTAGCTTTTTAGAGTAGATTAAACCATTTTCCTTTACTGTCTTTAGGAGTAAGCTTATTTAAGCTTATTCTCCTTTTCAAAGTATTTTCAAGTGTTCATCAGTTTTAGTTTTCTAGCTTATTATCATTATAATCCTATTCTGGTTTGCTTAATCTTATGCTAAATGACTTATTAGGTGTGGTTAATTATCTGATTTTACTATTTGCTATCTTGTTTCATAGTGTTTTGTTTAAGCTAGCAGTACTAACTTAGACCAACAGTACTAACATATAACTAGCAGTACTAACTTCAAGTTAGTACTGGTAGTTAATACTGGTAGTACTGCTGTTAGTACTGTTGAGCTTATCTTATTTTATTTAGCTTAATTGCTTTTTGTATTTGCTTATTTAGAGTTAGTTAGCTTATTTGATTTGTCTTAAGTTTATTTGAGCTTATTCGTGCCTTAGTGTAGAAGTTTTAAGTGTTTTTACCATTTCTAGCTTTTATTTTTGTTCCAGCTTATTTTCTTTGCTTATTTTTATGTGCATTTGCTTATTAGTATTAGCCTCAAATCATTCCTTGTCATATTCAAACACAAATCATCAATCGTCTCTCGATTTTCCATCTCTAGCCTCGTTGGGACATAACGACCCGGGAACACTCTATACTACTTCCGGTTTACTTGGTCTCGCGGATTCTGATCCTTTGTTGTATTTATATTATATATAGATAGATTTTAAGGTGTGAGTTTCGGCGAGTCAACCACCTTATGTCTTCATCGACGTCGTGAGATTAATTGGTTGTTGGGTAATAGAGAAGGGGGGGGGGCGAACCAAAAAAACCATTTTCTACATTGTTATTTTTAATATACTCCCCCTACACATGTGCTCCGAGATTCGAAATTGTTTACACATGAAGAATTAGTTGCACTTAGAGTCTTAAATCACATTCTCAATATCATATTTTTAATCACATTTTTTCTCCTTATTTTAAATAATAAAACACTTAGTATTTGAAATACCAATTGATTAAAATTTATGAAATGAAAAGTTCTATAGGGAGAAAAATTATACCACGATGTTGCATGAATTCATATTTTAGATTGCTCCCCTTCAACAGTATATGTGGGATAGCAATATTTATTAAAACTTGACATTGAAATGAAAAATTGATATGACACCCATAAAAAAATTAAAGAGGGGGAGTGAGATGGCCTTAGTGAACAATGTATATTATTATTTTTGACATTATAATTTCCACATTTTTAATTACAAAATGTTTGGATACATAAAATTAACATTCATGAGATGTACCCAACACATTAAAAGGCTTTTGTTTTAAAATCTCCCCCTCAGAAATTGATCCACATAAAATGACATTGATAGTACCACAATTGTTAAATATAATTGAGGAAGGAAGTGTTGAACACACAATTTTAACAAATACCACTTTTTATGGAAAGATGCCACAAATTATATTGTAGACAATTTGACATTCAAAAGTCCTTTTTGGAAAATTGTGTTCAACGCTTTATAAAAACCATGATAGAAGACTTTCATCATTTTAAGATAACGCACAAAAACTCCACTTTCCTTTTACATTCGTGTCCGATTATGCACTGAAATGTACAAAAGTCATAAAGAGAAAATTTAGAACTGACATGTATTGAAAACATTTGAAACTCTAGTTCGACACTTCATTTTACACCCCCGTGTCGAGTTATTCAACATTTCTAGGCACGTAAATATATCGATGCAAAGAGACATGTCGAGAAGATTATTTTTGATATTTTTGAAATTTTTTTTATTTTATATTTTGTTTTTCTAGATTTTATATTTTTGTATTTTCTTTTTCTTGGTTTTATATTTTTGTATTTTTTTAAATATTTATAAATCAAAATAAAGAGAGAAATGAAAATATTTACAAATCGATGTTTGATAGATCAAGCAGATATTGATTGTCAGAAAACTCCAATTTCTTTTGGAGTCAAACTCTCATACCGAGTCCTTCTGACGAGATACTTAAACCTATCTCCGACAGAGCTTTAGTAAAACCGTCAAATCTACTGGTATAGCATTTCTGACAAAGAATATTCAAACAACACCCTTTTTCAACATTTTCCTTTTATGAAGCATTATCTGACATCGATGTGCTTGGAACGGGAATGCTTGGACAGAGATTCACGAGTATAGGGGGGGGGGGGGCCTATGGCGGCTTTTGAGTCACAATACATAGGTTAATTTTATCACGTGAAGCCATAATCTGTGAGATGAGTTCATCAACCATAGAATTTGAGCGCAGCACACAGATAAAGACGCATACTCTGCTTCTGCTGAAAACTTTTGAAGTGCAGCCTACTTTTTGGACGACCAGCTGACTAACTTATCACGGCACCGTAGAAAAATTATGTCAACTAATGTGCTCGTTACGTAAACGAGATAGCCCGCGAATTCGAAAATCCAAAAAAAAGCAGTTAGTATCGAAACCGGTATCCCATTGGCTACCAAAGACCTATGTAAATGGTATTTTATAGGTATCAAAAGAATCCGCTTAACCGCAGTGAAGATGTTTCACAGCTCGATTTCGCTTGATAAGCGAGCACAATAACAAGTTTGTATGTACAATATCTGGATCTACTTGTTGTTAATACATGAGTGCTCAGACCAACTGCGATATTTTGTTTGTGTCAACCGGAGTACCACCTCAAGTTAGCATCTAGGTGTTTTGTAGCATTGGATACCAATGCTATCACACGGTCATACCATACTTTTTAAGTATCCTCTTGAGCAACTTATGCTGGTTTTATAAAGAACCACAAAGGGATTGGGGATCTGAAATCCTATAAAAATTTCAGCTCCCCCTATCATAGACATTTCAAATTTAGCTTTGCATTAGTTTTTCAAACCTTTTTGAAAGTTTTGGTACGTAGAACCAAAATAATGTGCGCATCAATTTAAATTTAGCACACAAAATGTCTTCCCCATGTTATTAGAACAAGTTGATCAATAGAACCTTGTTGATAATCCTTAGAAACATGAAATTTAGAGAGTTCATCATACCATGCTCTTGGTGCTTATTTGAGTCCATATAATGCTTTCTTGAGATGGTAGACTTTGTCGGGGTGATATGGGTCTACGAATCCATATGGCTGGTTTACGTACACTTCTTCCTTCAGAGGACCGTAAAGAAATGATGTTTTAAAACGCCATACTGTATACAATAAAATGACTTATGTGCAACATACTAATTAATAATCGTACAACTTCTAACCGAGCAACTAGTGCAAATGACTCTTCGAAGTCAATTCCTTCTTTTTGAGCATATCCCTTAGCTACAAGACGAGCTTAGTATTTTCCTCGTCACGTTTGTTTTTCCAAAGCCACTTCAGGTTAATAACATTTTTGAAAAGTGGTACTGTTTGATTAATTCCCATACTTGCTAATCGATCAAACTATAAGTTCTTCCTGCATCACTTCAATCCATGCAAGAATCAGCAATGGCAACCTTTGTTGTTCTTTGTTCGGTTCGACTCACGGTGAGTGCGAACATTTTCTTGACTTTGGGCTTCGGGACTTAAACTGTCTTGTTTAAGTACCATAGTCGGACATTGTGGAACGGGGTCAGAAATGGCGTGATCTGACGCCATTTGAGGCAATTCGTCAAAGTTAACATGAATGGTTTCAACTATTATTCTTGTTCTCTTGTAAAATACCTGATAAGCTCTTGACTGAGTAGAATACCCTACAAAAATACATGCATCACCTTTTTCCTTCATTTTGTCAAGATTTTCACCATCTCTGACGATTACAAAATTGAAGCCGAAAGATGTGAAAAGAACATAGACAACGTTTTTTCGACCATGATGATGTGGTAAGGTGTTATTCGCATGTAAGAGGAATTACGAGTTGAACGGTTTGAAGTAAAACATGTTGTTGGCAAATTGCTTCCAGCCCAAAGAACAAAGAAATTTTAGCACGCTAGCATTGTTCGAGCATCTCAACAAGAGTATGGTTTCGTTCCTTTTAACAACGCGTATTGTTCAGTTGTTTGAGCAGTGCGTTTCGTGTCTTATACCTTCTTTTGCAAAATATGTATGAAGAGTTTTATTCAGAAATTCCATGCCTTTGTCAGTTTGAACTGTTCTTACTTGAGCATGAAGTCCTCTTTGTACAATTATGAGGAAATCAATGAGAACTACAGGTGTTTCGTCTTTAGACCTCAAGAAGTGAGTCCAAGTGTATCTGGAGTAGTCATCAACAATTACAAGAACATATTTTTTTCCATTAATGCTTTCTACCCGCATGGGGCCACATAAGGTCCATGTTGAGAAGTTTGTAGCCGTCCTATTCAACTCGGGGTAATCATAGTTGTGAAAAGACTTACGTTTTGATTTCCCCAACTCACAAGAAGAACAAAGATCATTATTGACGAAATTTAATTTTGGAAGGCCAGTCACAATATCGTACTTTGAAATCAAGTTGATGGAATCGAAGTTTAGATGTGAAAGATGACGATATGATGCCATAACCATACTTGTGACGATGAAGCTTTAGCCATTCAGCAAATTGGATTAGGAGTAGATGTGTCTTGAAGAGTGGTGGAGTAAAGATCTGTGCCATGAGAACTTGTGAGAAGATCGTTTCCCTTCAAATCACGGATGTAACATGTAGACTTTCAAAAAGCAACTTCCAAATCCGCATCACAGAATTGACCAACGGAGAATAAATTGTGATTCAGCCCTTTGACGTAATAAACTCTTATAATAGTGATATTTCCTTGAACCAAATCTCCATAACCAAGAATCGGTGCAATTTGATCATTTCCAAACTTCACCGTACCTAGAAATTTCTCCACAAAGTTACTTAGAAGCATGAGATTTCTCGTCATGTGCTTTGAGCACCCAGATTCGACGATGAATAGAATTATCTCTACGAGCTTTTATAATGGCTCAGCATTAGAGATGGGTCCAGAATTGTCAGCAGCATCTGGAGTAACCTCTTGAATATGTGCCATGTACAGATAATGTGCTTCCAATTCCTAATCTTTAGGTTCATCATCAGTGTCATCCCTCCAGTCAGCTTGCTCTACATTCAACTGAAATCCAACTTCTTCTTGCTTATACAATAGCATCTTCTCCTTGTGATAAGTTGTATCCTTTACCCGTTTCGGTTTCTGACATTCCCTTGCTACATGCCCATATTCCTTGAAATTATAGCATTGAATCCCAAACTATTGCACCACCCGTGTAACTACATTCTCCCTAGCCCCAGCAACATTAACAGCCCTCTGATTATCATACCCAATTCCTATGTTGATTCTTGAAGTATTATCCTGATTTTCTCTATTGGTGTTTGATGAGGTTCTGAGGTTGTTGTTGGTAGGTTTGAAGATTTTCTTGAATGATAGATAGATTAAAGCTATGAGTTTATCAATTTCCTTCTCCTTTGACAATGCATCATCTTTAGCAACCATTTTAGGTTCTTGATCATAAATGGGTTGAGGATAGTTGACAATTGCTTGTGATCTAGTTGAGGAATTTTGAGTGTAGTGAGTAGGATGGTTTTGTAGATGGTAAACTAGTTGTTGTTGAGCAACAAGTGCAAGTGGATTAGTAGTACGTGCTAGTCTTTCAGCTCTTATCTCATTGACTTTGTTCTGGTGTTGCTTCAGGATGTCATAAAGTTTGTGGTAGGAGACAGTCTTTAATTCTTGACTCTGCTTAACAAGCATCATAAACCTTTGCCATTGAAGCCCATGACATCCTCATGGCTTGCCACGATGGTCCCACCGGTGGACATCACGGTGCTAACTACACAGCAAGAAAAGTCTTCGATCCGGATTCTTTGGCCACTATTTGTACTAAGATGCCCATGATTGGTTAAAAACTGCAACTCATAGCCAGCGTCAAGAAAAGTTTCACAACGGGATGAGATCCACAAAATACCCATTCCAAGTTTTGTGAAATCTTTGACATCTGTGGCATTGACTTTATAGGGGCTTTTCCATCATCCAAAGCAACAAATACAGCCTGTGGCCGTTGATTATTTATTAAAATGGGTTGAAGCAAAAGCGCTCCCCACCAATGACGCCTGAGTTGTTTGTAAATTTCTTAAATCTCTCTTCGCCAGATTTGGTGCCCCTCGTGCAATCATAAGTGATCGTGGAACCCATTTTTGCAATGACCAATTTGCAAAGGTCATGCTTAAATACGAGCGTCCCTCCATCGTCTCTCCACCGCTATAGCATCCACAAACAAGTGGACCCAAAAGTTTGAGGTATCTAATCGTGGTTTGAAACGAATTCTTGAAAGGCCGTGGGCGAAAAACCGTACCTTTTGGTCAATAAGCTCGGAATGCTTTATGCTTTCCGCACCGCTTACAAAACACCCATTGGGATACTCCACATAAGCTAGGTTTACGGAAAAGCCGCCATCTGCCAGTTGAGTAGAACACAAGGCCTACTGGGCCTTAAAACATAACAAACTATGGATCTGAAAACCGCTGGTGATCCATAGGAAAAGTTCCAACGAATGACTTAATGAGCTCCCGTGATGAAGCTTATGAGAACTCTTTGATCTATAAAAAAAGACAAAGAGATTCACGACTCCCAATCAAGAACCCGCGTTTTAACGTCGGTGATCGAGTCTTCCTCTTTAACTCTAGATTAAAGATTTCTCAGGAAAGCTAAAACCCCGCTGTCCAGGACCATCCTATCACACATGTTTTCCCGACGTCACCGGTGAGTTATCTCAAAACTCCGGGCCAAAATAAGTTCAAAGTGAATGGCATCGTATTATAAGCACTACTTTGGAGGGACATACCGCAATTGTAGTCCCAGATTCCACACATTCCCTAATTCCAATAATATTCATGTAACGGGTCAAGCATAGTCACCTTAAACAAGCCGCTTCGAGGGAGGCACCCGATGCTTACGTATAATATGAATAATGTTTTCTGTTGTAAGAGGTTTGCTTCTTCCCTTACCCGTGTTTTCGTGTTTCTATGTTAATTGTCCAGGATTCCCGATTATAAGACTCTCGTGCGTGTATTTTTTATCAAGAGTTTCACATCCTCAGCTTCATTTTGGGAATCCAGTATCCAAATCTAATCAACTAACGTTTTATCTTTTGGCACACTTAATAAACGGCCTTAGATTTACGTAGGAGCCCCTTTCAAAACATCGAGGACGATGTTTAATTCTAGTATGGGGGGGATCTTCGATTTGATTTTGCCTGCAGCCGTTGTTGTCACGTAATTCCGTTTTTACCACCAAATTTTTGCAAAAATACCAAAAAAATGAAAAAAATTTAAAAATTTTCAAAAATAAAATAAGTGTTTTGTCACAGTTTTGAACATTCCTAATGGGTAGAAAATGAGAATAATTTTTTGACTCGATCGGCGTGTTGAGCCTAGCTAGTTCCTCACTATAGCCATAAGCTTTCACGAGGTGAAGAATAAGAAAGTGAAGAGTTAAAATATAAGTTTATGTGCTGAGACAAGATTCTTCTAAAACTTATATGAGTAACTGTTGCTTTTTCCTCCCCATTAGCTTTTAATCCACCTAATATACGGGCTCATGTCATTCAGCTAAGTCAATCGTGTTTTTTATAAAAAGCTCAAATTTGTAACTTGATTCTTTAAAAGCGCGTTATCTGTTCTTAGTAAATTGAAAGTTAAAATGCCAAAGATGCATGAATGAAATATGAATGCAAAAATGCATGAGTATTGAAAATATGCCGATAAAGCATACATTTGAGTATATGGAGCAAGTAAAAAGATGTGTCGTGATATCCCACTCCGCTAACAGCGAGGTGGGGGTTCAAACTAAGACATCTTTGCTTCTAGGGATTTGAGTGTTTGATATCTCACACCAGGAAGCAAGGTCAGGGAGGGTTTCAAACTAAGACACTTATCCTTATCCATTTTAGAAGAAGGTGTTGATGTGATTTCCCACTACGCTAGCAACGGGGTGGGTTTTCAAACTAAGAACACCGGTCGTTGGTTGTGAATATCCTCCAGGGAGCCGAGGCCTAGGAGGTGTTCAAACTAAGCAACGCAAGTCCTAGCTTTAAAGAACGTATGATTATAAATGATAAGATGTTGCAAAAAGTTCTACAGTTAAATTTTCGCTCTTAAAATCAGGTACAAGATCATTGAGTCGGATCATCTGAATTTCGACATAAAATAAGTAATCTATGGTTGAGTCGAAATGAGCACACACAATTTAAACCATATATCCCTGATGCGAGAGTATAAAAGTTCACAAGTCTAATATGAGTTGCTTAACATTTAGACTTATATTGACAATGATCTTGTTTAATTGCTTGTTTGATCTAGTGAAAAATCAGGACGATGAATTTATCCTCGGACCACCTTAGATTATTCTGGACGCTTCTCATCTATGATACCCAATGTTGATAAAATAAAGGGAAGTCAAAGAGGTTTTAAGAAAAGAAAAAAGAAAGGAAGAATCCAAAAATATTAGGGATAGTTAGTGTACAGTATAAAAATGGTGAAACGGGAACTTGTCAAACTATTGATTCTTTATGTTCCCTTGGCGAACACTTTGCTACTTTCAAGGGAAT
The DNA here is from genome assembly GCA_026074375.1 of Tanacetum coccineum. Classification (NCBI taxonomy): domain Eukaryota; kingdom Viridiplantae; phylum Streptophyta; class Magnoliopsida; order Asterales; family Asteraceae; genus Tanacetum; species Tanacetum coccineum. The sequence continues at coordinate 26,965 of BQNB010054361.1, forward strand.
TAGTCGAAGGGATTTAGATTCTTGTTTCTGAGTTGTTTTACTTTCATAACATTGCGTGAGGACACGCAATACCTAGTACCAAATGGGGGATTTGGTAATGTGCCTAAGTACACATACATTTTCCACTATAAACAACTTAAATGACTAAAAACTACCAAAAATACAATTGGTATTTGTATTGACATTTGTTAATTGTGCAGGAAACGAAATCAAGAAAAGGAGCAAAAAGAAAGCCAAAAACAAACAAATCCAAGCACGGGAAGGAAAGGACCAAGTCAAGTCAAAGTCTAAAGTCATCCGCATGAAGAAAATACAACTTGAGGGGCTAAAACTGCCAAGCCTAAAGTTGTATTACAAAAGATTAAAAAGACAAGGGCCAAAACTGCCAACCAGGTAGAGATTACAATTAAGTTATAAGACTTCAGGGGACCAAACTGCTACTCCCCAAAAGTCTTCTTTCTCCCCCAAATCCCAGTTACAACTTGTATCTCGCCCCTACCTTTCTCCCCTGCATAACCCACGTTCTCACCCTAGCCAAAATTATTTCATCCACCCTACTACTTCCCCCCACTGTATAAAGTCCATTAGCAATCCCTCTCCATTCCCAAAGCATTTCGCATGGTGTGAGATTGTCTCAAAGAAGCTCAAAAGATATCAAAGCTGGATTTGCTTTAGACTCTCCTCACACAACAAGAACACTTTTTTTATCTCCACAAAGAAGCACAAGCACAAGTCCGAAACACTCGCAATAAATAGAGCCTTTTTGTAAGCCATTGAGCAATCTAGTTTTAATCTAGTTTTTTTAAGTTTTATATAACTTAGCTTAGTTTTCAGTTATTTACAGCTTTTATTTCACGCTTTGAACCTTCCAAGTTTTAATGCAAGTTTGAGTTTTTAAGTCAATTTACATTACCAGTATTAAGTTTCTAAGCATATTGTTCTGTGTTCAAAAAGCTATCACCACAGCTTACTTATAAGCCGTTTTCATTAAGTAAAAATAAAAAGTTAAGTAGTTAAGAGAAAACCACAAATATCACTCTCAAATATACCACAGCTTATGATGGATGATAGGCCAGTTATGGATGGGCTTATGGACTCTCACTAGCTTGTTTCATACAAGCTATAGCTTGTAGATTCATTGTTGACCCTGTTTTAGAGCAAGGGTGTTGTAAGTTCTCTTTTTCTGTTTTCTTATTGATTGTACACTGCTAAATTGGCTTTATCAGTATGTTATGGTGCTTATTTTGCTTAGTACTGGTTAGTTTATTTAATACACTTTAGTTTATGAGTTAATACTGCTAGGCCATTTTCAGTTATTTAAGTGCTTTATTATTATTGAAATGTGCTTATAAGGGTTTTTACTTTGTTATTTGATAATCTATTTTAATTAGTTTTGAAATAACTTGGAAATGTTAAGTCGTTTTGAACAAGCATACAAACCCAAGTTTAGTACTGCTAGTTCATTTTTTTAGAACAGTACTAACTTAAAGCACCAGTACTACACTCAAGTTTAATACTGGTAGATTAGTAACTGTATTGTACTGGTAGTTCATTTTAACCAATCAGCTTATTATTTCTGCTTATTAAAGATTTCTTTAGCTTTTTAGAGTAGATTAAACCATTTTCCTTTACTGTCTTTAGGAGTAAGCTTATTTAAGCTTATTCTCCTTTTCAAAGTATTTTCAAGAGTTATCAGTTTTAGTTTTCTAGCTTATTTATCATTATAATCTATCTTGGTTTCTTAGATCTTATGCTAAATGCTTATTAGTTGGGATAATTATCTTTTTAGCCTATTTGCTTATTCTTGTTTTCATAGAGGTTTTTTTTAAGGCTAGCAGTACAACTTTAGAACGCAACAGTACTACATAAAACTACAGTACTAACTTTCAAGTTATACGGGTAGTTATATCTAATACTGGGAAGTTATTGTTTGTTAGTACGGTTGAGCTTAACTTATTTTATTAGCCTTAATTGCTTTTTGTATTTGCTTATTTAGAGTAGTTTAGCTTATTTATTTTTGTCTTAAGTTATTTGAGCCTTATTCGCGCCTTAGGTAAAGTTATAAGTGTTTTCCATTTCTAGCTTTATTTTTGTCCAGCTATTTTCTTTGCTTATTTTTATGTGCATTTTGCTTATTAGTATTAGCCTCAAATCATTCCTTGTCATATTCAAACACAAATCATCAATCGTCTCTCGATTTTCCATCTCTAGCCTCGTTGGGACATAACGACCCGGGAACACTCTATACTACTTCCGGTTTACTTGGTCTCGCGGATTCTGATCCTTTGTTGTATTTATATTATATATAGATAGATTTTAAGGTGTGAGTTTCGGCGAGTCAACCACCTTATGTCTTCATCGACGTCGTGAGATTAATTGGTTGTTGGGTATAGAGATCGAACCATAAAAACCATTTTCTGTCATTGTTATTTTTAAATACTCCCCCTACACATGTGCTCCGAGATTCAAAATTGTTTAGCACATGAAGGAATGAGTTGCACTTAGAGTCTTAAAGATCACATTCTTCTATATCATATTTTAATCACATTTCTCCCTCTTATTTTAAATAATAAAACAGTTTAATATTCTGAAATACATTGATTAAAATTTAATGACAATGAAAAGTTTCCATGGGGAGAAAAAGTTATTACCACGATATTCATGAATTCCTTTTTCAGATTGCTCCTTCAACAGTATATTGGGATACCAATATTTATTAAAACTTGACATTGAGAAGCAAAATGATATGACACCATAAATATTAAAGACGGAGTGAGATGCCTTAGTGAACAAGGTCATAATATTATTTGAGACATTATAAATTTCCCACATTTTAATTTTTTACAAAAGTTGGATACATAAAATTAACATTTATGAGATGTACCCAACACATTAAAAGGCTTTAGTTTTAAAAGCTCCCCCTCAGAAATTGATCCACATAAAATGACATTGATAGTACCACAATTGTTAAATATAATTGAGGAAGTGAGTGTTGAACACACAATTTTAACAAATACCACTTTTTAGGGAAAGACGCCACAAATTATATTGTAGATAATTTGACATTCAAAAGTCCTTTTTTGAAAATTGTGTTCAACGCTTTATAAAAACCTGAATAGAAGAACTTTCTCTCTATTAGAAGAGTAGCGCACAAAACGAACACTAAGTCCTTACTTTCGGGTCCGAGTTATGCACTGAATGTACATAAGTCATTATAGAAATTTAATGACATGTTTTGAAAACTTTGAAACTCTTGTTCGAAACTTCATTTACACCGCCAGTTCGAAGTTAATCAACATTCTAGGTACGTAAATGTTATCGAGTCCAAGACATGGCGAAGAAATGATGTTGAGTATTTCTTTGAAATTTTTTGATTTTATATTTTGTTTTCTAGAGTTGATATTTTTTGTATTTTCTTTTTCTTGTTTTTATATTTTTTGTAATTTTTTTAAATATTATAAATCAAAAATAAAGAGAGAAATAAAATATTTACAAAATCGATTTTGGATAATTCAAGCAGATTTGTTTGCCAGAACCTCCACTTCTTTTGGAGTCAAAACATCTCATACCAGACGTCTGCGAAAATGATACTTAAACCTATCTTCTGACAGAGCTTTAGTAAACCTCCCAGCTAACTGGTATTCCGTTTCTAGACAAAGAATAATTCAACAACAACCCATTCACACATGTTCCTTATGAAGCAATATCTGACATCGATGTCTTGGTACGGGAATGCTGACTGATGCACGAGATGGCTATGGCTGCTTTGAGTCCACATACAAAGGTATTTTATCCAAAAGTGGAAGCCATAAATCTATGAGTTGAGGTTCTCAACCAAATAACTTGAGCGCAGCACGCAGATAAAGACGCATACTCGGCTTCTGCTGAATACATTGAAGTGCAGTCCTACTTTTTGGACGACCAGCTGACTAACTTATCACCACCTAGAAATTTTATGTCACTAGATGTGCTCTTACGTGAATCGAGATAGCCCGCGTAATTCGAATCCAAAAAAGCAGTTAGTTCGAAACCGGTATCCTTTGGATACCAAAGACCTATTTAATGGGTATCTTTAAGGTATCGAAAGATCCGCTTAACCGTAGTGAGATGTTTCTCAGTCGATTTCGCTTGATAGCGAGCACAATAACATGGTTTTATGTACAATATCTGGTCTACTTGTTGTTAGATACATGAGTGCTCTGACCATACTACGATATTTTGTTTGGTCAACCGGAGTTCCACTCAAGTTAGCATCTAGGTGTTTCGTAGCCATTGGAGTACTAATGCTATCACATGAGGTCATACCATGCCTTTTTAAGTAATCTCTTAAATAAAAAAAAAAAAAAAAAAAAAAAAAAAAAAGAAAAAAAAAGCATACTTCGTCTTGGTTTAAAAGAGACCACACGGGATTGGTGGATCTGAATTCCTAGAATGAGAATTTCATCCCGCTCCCCTAATCTAGACATTTCAAATTTGGCTTTGCATTCGTTGTTCAACACATTTATGAAAGTTTTGGGTTCGTAGAACCAAAAATAATGTCATCAATGTAAATTTGCACAAGCAATATGTCTTCCCCATGTTTAGTTATGAACAGAGTTAGATCAATAGAACCTTTTGAGAATCCTTTGGATACCAGGAATTTAGAGAGTTCATCATACCATGCTCTTGGTGCTTGTTTGAGTCCATATAATGCCTTCTTGAGATGGTAGACTTTGTCGGGGTGATATGGGTCTACGAATCCATCTGGCTGGTTTACTACACTTCTACCCTTCAAGACCGTAAAGAAATGATGTTTTAACGTCCATCTGGTATACAATAAATGACTTATGTGCAGCATACGTAATGAATTATCGGACAACTCTAACCGAGCAACTAGAGCAAATGACTCTTCGAAGTCAATTCCTTCTTTTTGAGCATAGCCCTATAGCTAAAAGACAGCTTAGTATTATCCTCGTCACCGTTGTTTTTTTCCAAAGCCACTTCAGGTTTAATAACATTTGGAAAAGTGGTCTGTTGATTAATTCCCCATACATCTAATCGATCATACTAGTGAAGTTCTTCCTGTAAATATAAAATTTAAAATCACGTCAATCCATGCAGAATCACAAATGGCACTTGTTGTACTTTGGTTCGGTTCGACTACACGGTGAGTGCGAACATTTTCTTGACTTGGGCTTCGGACTTAAACTGTCTTGTTCAAGTACCATAGTCGGACATTGTGGACCAGGGTCAAAACTGACGTGATCTGACGCCATTTAAGGCAATTCGTCAAAGTTAACATGAATTGTTTCAACTATTATTCTTGTTCTCTTGTTAAATACCCTATAAGCTCTTGACTAAGTAGAATACCCCACAAAAATACTGCAACACCTTTTCCTTCTTTGATCAAGATTTTCACCATCTCTGACGATGTAGCCAAGAGAGCCGAAATGTGAAAGAACTTAACAACAGTTAGTTCGACAGTTGATGATGTGGTGAAGGTTTTTCGCTGTAAGGAATTTACGAGTGAACGGTTTTGAGTAAAACATGTTGTTGCAATTGCTTCAGCCCAGAAGAACAAAGGAACTTTAGCGGCGCTTAGCATTGTTCGAGCAGCCTCAACAAGAGTACGGTTCCGTCTTTCGACAACGCCGTTTTGTTCAGGTGTTTGAGCAGTTGACGTTTCGTGTCTTATACCTTCTTTTGCAAAATATGCATGAAGAGTTTTATTCAGAAATTTCGTACCTTTGTCAGTTCGAACTGTTCTTACTTGAGCATGAAGTCCTCTTTGAACAAGTGTGAGGAAATCAATGAGAACTGCAGGTGTTTGTCTTTAGACCTCAAGAAGTGAGTCCAAGTATATCTGGAGTAGTCATCAACAATTACAAGAACATATTCTTTCCATTAATGCTTTCTACCCGCATGGGACCACATAAGTCCATGTGTAGAAGTTGTAGCCGTCTATTCGAACTCGGGGTAATCTTAGTGTGAAAGGACTTTCTTTTGGCTTTCCCCAACTCACAAGAAGAACAAATATGATCTTTTGACGATTTTAATTTTGGAAGGCCAGTGATAATATTATTCTTCGAAAGCAAGTTAATGGCGTCGAAGTTTAGATGTGAAAGACGACGATAACATAACCATGCTTGAGACGCATGTGCTTTAGCCATTAAGTCAAATTGGATTAGGAATGGATGTTTCTTTGAAGAGTAATGAATACAGATATGTGCCACGAGATCTGTGAAAAGATCATTTTCCCTTCAAATCACGGATATAACATGTAAGACTTCAACAAGCAATCTTCCAAATCCGCATCACAGAATGACCGAGCGGAGAATAAATTTTGATTTTAGCCTTTTGACGAATAAACCCGTTTGATAGTAAATCGTTCCTGGAACCAAATAGCCATAACCAAGAATCGGTACAATTTGATCATTTTAAACTCACCGTGCCCAAAACATTTCTCCACAAAATAGTAAAAGTTTCTGAGATTTTTCGTCATGCTTTGAGCACCCAGAGTCGACGATGAATATAATATCTCTACGAGCTGCAAAACGAATTAAAAAGACAATGGAGTAATTAAGACAGAGTGGGACACCTAGGTGTCATAGGATCCAAAGTATTAGCAGTTCTAGATGCATTTCCTAGAGGCATACTAACATTTGGGTTGACATTTCCTGTTGTGGACCTAGGTTTCCATTTGTATCCAGGTGGTGTGAACTTAGGATACCACCAACTGCATGTCTTACTAACTTGCTCATATATCTTCCTAATTATGTTTCTAGGTTTCTTGATAGTGGAGTCGTGCAACTGTTTTCTTAAAGAATGTTGCAAGCAGGATTTTGGTTTACAATTTGCTTGGGTAACTCTAAACTAATAGGCACAGTAATTGGTTGTCTAGTCCTAGAATTAACGCCATTAATATAATGAAGAACACACATATCATGATTGTCATTTAGCACACATTTTCCATAAGTAACACAAACAAAGTTTACATTCGAGGTCTTAGCATTCAAACTATTATTACACGCATTTACAACGATTATTATTTTGAAAACTTAAAATCGTACGGTGGTTTCTACTTCTTGGTTATATACCCTTGACTATTGTGGCATGACGCTATCTCCTATTCGAATGCTCTTAAGTTGTGGTCTCTAATGCTAGTAGAGGGAATTACTCATCGTAGAAAAGGACACTCGTGTGTTAGTAATTTTCCTAAGATCTTGAGGCAACTGTGTGTTCTAGTATGAATAGGGCTCTGTTGAACTTTATACATTCCTGGACAATCTTATTTGTGTTCTTTAAGATTGAATTTAATTCTGAGGAAAAAATCTATGCATGACTGTTTTTGAAAAATCATTTGACAAATTATTTTGAAACTGACTTTGCCTTTTGAAAAATTCTTTCTTCAATAGAATCTAAAAGTTAGTCGGTTTTCCCAAAACCTGGTTGTCCTTTGACTTTTAAAGCATCGTTGTCGAATAACTGATGATTTTTCAAACTTAGTTTCCATAGATTTTCCTTTCATTTTTTCAATGAGTTTCTTCAACTCACTTATTGCAATTCATTTGTCTTGTAATTGAGCTTTCAAATCTTAAATTTCAAAATATTGTTCACATTCTTTCATAAATATGTTGGACTGATTTTCTTTGAAAGATTTGTCATTTTTTTATTTTTCCTTTGCATGTTTGTAAATCAAGTTCAATATTAATCACATGTTTCTGAAGTGCTTCAAAACTCTTTGACATTGTTCTACTTTTTGAAAGCTCTTTTTCAAGATGTTGACATTTTTCCAATGTTTCCAAATAATCACATTGCAAATTACTGACTTCATCTATATCAGTATACACACCAAGTAGACATTCATGTGACACATAAAATATTCCCTTTGAAAGTCGTTGATTTCATCAAAAACTGTGTTTCTTTGAGTTTCCGTTGAGATTTAGAGTGTCTTACGTTCATGTTTCAAAGAGGATTAAAGTATCTCAATCAGCACCATTTCCTCGTTCAAACACAAATGAAATTTTTCTAAGTCTGCATTGGATTCTTCTAATTTGGGGGCAAAAATTTCCTTCGATTGTGTTTAGAATTAATGGATCTATGTTACCAAAATATGTTCTTTTAGCGATTGTTTATTTGCAATATTCCACTCCATCAAAAATCGTGTCAATACTTCTTTTAATTTTAAAAAGTTCTTTAGAGCCTTTACACTTTTGATCCCAAGGAATGGATTCATCCATTCGTTTTTCTAACAAGGTTGTTGTTTAATAAAAGACTTTTGAAAAATTATTATTACAGCGTATGACTCATTTGTGACGGGTTTGAAAATTAGTGTTGTTCAGGCGACTTGATCACGTTAGGTGGAACGAACAAAGCAAAGATTATTCAACTGGTCACACTCAAAGGTCTGATTAAATCGCTTAATTTATGATCGACTTTTTTTGTCAAACGAATTGTTTCGTCAGATTCAGGGCTAACAATTAATGCAAGATTACATTATAGCACCATATCTCATAAAGATGAGGATTTGCTCTTTGAGCTTTTTGAGGAACTCAGGTTTTGGAAAACTCGTTTTACAATTACGATTAAGCATATTCATTGTTTGAACAGATTGACCGGTTTTATATACAATATCATCCAAAACCTTGACTTTGTTTCTAAAGCCAATGACCTTACAAATTCTTTGTCTTCACGAGTTTTGTAAAACTAAATCTGAGCCTTTATTCTTGGAACATTAGGAGAGTTACTTGAATGTGCAAAAAGCTCAATTTTTTCATATTCGAAATCGTTTGATTTAAATCATTTATCTTTCGAGTATATTCATTAGATGATTTTTCAGATTCTATTTTGTATGACATTAAATCCCCTTTAGCTTTTGCACAATCGATTGCCACCTTTGACGCATAATTCACATCATGATACTTATCAAGTTCCGCTTGGAACTTCCTAAGGTCTTTGAAACTTCAACTGATAGTCTTAGACATTCGATTATTTGCTTCTTTTGAAATGTTATTTGATGATTTCTAAACTTTTATTTTTGTTTTTTAAAAATCCTCAATTTCACCTTTTTAAATTTATCCACTACAGGCCTGGTTTGATGATTCCAATAAATTTATTACGTTTTTGTTGTCATCATTTACACATTTTAGTTTTTCATAAAGAAGCAAGCAAAATCACGTTTCTTGATCAATTCATCATTATCATCTTGTTCATCATGTCTCTATCAAGCACATATCCAATGAATCAATTGTGAATATTGGTGTTACCTTTTCCTCCAGATAATAGTCATTAACAGATTCAGTTGCCTCAAGATTCATGTCAACGACAAACACATTATAGGTTATCATTATTTTTTTGTACCTTATGCAATGGCTCGGTATCAAAGATGGGTCCAAAAATATCAGCAACATCTAGAGTAACTTCTTGAATCTGTGCCATGTACATATAATGTGCTTCTAATTCTTGATCGCCAGACTCATCGTCAGTGTCATCCTTCCAATCAGCTTGATCTGCATTCAACTGAACTCTAGCTTCCTCTTGCTTACATAATAACATATTTTCCTTGTGATAAGCTGCATCCTTTTCTCGTTTTGGTTTTTGACATTCCCTTGATACATATCCATATTCCTTGCAATTATAACACTGAATCTCAGACTTCTGCACAACCGGAGTACCTACATTTTCCCTAGCCCCAACAACATTAACTATCCTCTGATTTTCATACCCAATTCCTCTGTTGATTCTTGGATAATTATCTTGGTTAGCTCTACTAGTGTTTGATGAAGTTCGAAGGTTGTTTGGTTGGTAGGTTTGTAGATGTCTGAACAGAGAGAAATTAAAGCCATGAGTTTGTCAATCTCCTTTTCCTTTGACATTTCATCATCTTCAGTAACCGTGGCAGGTTCTTGATCATAAATAGGAGAAGAAGAGTTGACAATTGCTTTTCCTCTATTTCTGGTAGCTTGTTGTGATCTGGTTGAGGAATACTGAGTGTGGTGATTAGGATGGTATACTGGTTGTTGTTGAGCAACAAGTGCAAGTGATTGGCAGTACATGGCAGTCTTTTCAGCTCTAACCTCGATGACTTATTCTGATGTTTGCTTTAGGATGTCATAAAGTTTGTGATAGGAGACGTCTTCAGCGTCTTGACACTGCTTACAATGGCCACAAACCTTGTCATTCTGGTGGTAGTTGAAGTAAAAACTGTTACATTCACATTAATGATTTGTAACATCACACGAATCCGTACAACTCATTCATCATCTTATAGAACCTTGAGTAATACGATTCAAGTGATTCACCATCCCCGTGATGTGAATTTTCCAACTCCCAAACAAATTGGTTTCAAGATCATTTGAACAGTTAATGATTCACCTTGTTTCAGCCTTTCAATGGCTTTCCACATTTCGCATGCATTAAGAAAAGCCATCAATTGTGGAGTAGATATCGTTTATCTTCCCTATTGAGAATGATTTGAACGGCTACAGCTTCAACATTCAGTTGATCTTGTATGTCTTGTGAAACATTCTTATAGTTCTCCATATACCCTTCTGTAGTTGTTTCAGAACTACCTTCAGCAACTGGAACCGTCTTCTCAGTCTATTTAAACTTGTATGGTGGATTTTGGAGACAATAGTGGATGAGCTCATTGTTAGGTTTGGTGTCAATGTATCTCTTGATTATGGATTTCCACTGAACGTAATTACCCGGTGCTAACATTGGTGGACGATCTTTGCCACCTGCTTCCATGATAACATTATGAAGAGCATTGGATGTTTGAGTTTGCATCTTGGTATTTGACATTTTTATGAAGTTATGAATGGATATCGGATCTTAAGTGTTATGAAGTGTTGATTGGATTGTGGTTTAAAATGAATTCAATTGACTTCCACGGGATTTTACAACTCTATGATTAAAACCGAGAAGAGAAAGAATTACTTGTCGGGATTTTACAAAATCAATAAAAAACCCGTGAAAGTAGAATTGATTTGAAGTTAAGGTATGATGTTTGATTAGTTAATTAACGTTTTAAGACCAAAGATTTACGGTTAATTTAAAGTTCAAAGTCCAAAGTCCAAAATTAAGTTCACCGAAATTGGCCCTTTACCGAAAATGGATCAACAGAAAATGTAATTCGGTAATGAGAGAACGAAGAAAACCGCCACTAAATATTTTTCAAACCATCGGCAAAAATTTCACCAAACCGCCACTTTATAAAGATATTAAACCGTTGCCTATTCTTAAATAAGCAAACCGCCACCTTTATAAGCAAACCGCCACCTATTAAAATTAGCAAACCGCAACCAAATAAGTTAAGTCAAACCGCCGGCAAAATTTGTCCAAACCGCTGTCTAATTAAAAAAATCAAACCGCCGTCAAAAATTATTTCAAACCGCTGCCAATATTTCTGACTCAAACCACTGCCAGACTTAATATCTCAAACCACCGCTTAAAAAACTTTTACCAAATCGCCGTCAAATGAAAATTTGGGCAGAGTGACGTTTCTTTTGGCCCAAGTAATAATTATCTTCGTTTGTACCTGTATCAAACCGCTGTTTAAAGTGACAAATCGCTACTTATCTTAAATTACCAAACCGCCATCAAAATTTTGGACCACACGCTCAAACCGCCACCTGTATCTTTTTGTTTTCAAGTTCGAATTAGGCAAACATCCAAAAACGGGTACACTTGGTATGTTTTAACTTCTACTACAAACAAAAAACTAGTACTTTTTATGTTCTTACCCTCAACCAAACCGCCACATAGAACAAGGAGTTTAATATAACTCGTGTACTAAAAATAAGCTATGAAAATTAGAAGATAGCTACAAAATAAGCTAGTTTAAGCTAGTTTGATCTATTAACTATTAGTTAAACTAATAGAGCATTACATAAACCAAAATCGTGGCTAAACCAAAGATTATAGGGACGAAATAAGCTAAGTACGTGAGCTTAGTTAAACAAATACGCCACAAGCGAAGTTTATGAGTTGTAGAGAGTAGAAACGTGAAACTTTATTCTAAATAAGCTAGAGGAAAAAGTAAACCATGAGCTTATGATGCAAAATAAGCCACAAAATGAATTAAAACCCAAGAAATCAAACACTAAACACCCCTTGGCGATTGATACCACATGTTATCCCATATGTTTATTCCATACACAACTAATAAGCAACCCAAATAAGCTACAATAATCCGAATTTATATAGAAGAAAAGAGAGGAAATAGAATGGTAGAATATTAGATTAAGAGAGAGTTTGGTGAGTTACACATACAACAAATGGCAACCAACACACTCTCCTTGTGTGGAGAGGGTTCCTTTTATACCCTTAGCCTTTTACTTGGCACATGGGCTTTCTTAATGGGTCGGGCTTGGCTTAACTTGGGCTTTGAGCCTGATACATGGACAATATTAGATTACATTCTAAGCCCGTTAATACCTGACTAGCCGATTACTTAACAAGACCTAATTTGACTTTATAAGACCGATAACATTCTTGTTTGACTTGTGTTATTTGTAATCATTAGTTGGTTCATAGGGTGTTTGGATCACTTGAATTGACTAGCAAAATTCAAACTTGTGGACAAAAAGAGATAATTATATGCATTGTAATTGACTTGCTGATAACGCGCATT
>BQNB010054362.1:0-39577 GCA_026074375.1 Tanacetum coccineum
TGAAACATTACCGGTCACGCGGCAATCGCTTTTATGTGACAATAAAAGACGAAAAGTTAAAAAGTCAAGTCAGACCCAAAAAGTCAATGGGTAAAATAGTCATTTAAGATTTCAAAAATTGCCGGATGTTACAGGTAGTATGAAGACTGTTACCCAATGGTATCCTTTCTACGTACTCGCATTTCCCTAGATGTGTCAACAGCGATAAAGACAAAAGCTGGTTTTCTAAGGCCTAACGCGCACATTCATCAACAAGAAGCAATAGGAAACAAGAATTATAAACTATAACAATTAGACTCATTGAATCTGTCACAAACAACAAGATCTAATCAATTAATGACAAGGTTCATGCATTCCCAAATAAATACTAGATGAATTAGCCAAGCATACTTGAATAAGAATAAAAAATAAGAATTAAAAACAGAATAAACATATAATCAAGGATCCAAACCATTACAAGATGTTTATGAATGGAATAAGACCTCCTAAGTTGCTGGAAAAACACCTACCCAAACCCTTTAGTCGGCCCTAAGGTTTAGGGCTTGATAAAATCGAAGTTATGAGGTTGTATTTATAGGAAAAACCTAAACCGACCTTCACAACGGCGTCACCAATAACATGTGACGCTGTCACCATAACATTTTTCGCGAAGTTGTAGATTTTCTCATTCTGAACGTGTGGGCTGTTGAATCATCGAAATCCGAGTTCGTATGAAGGAGTTATGATCAAAACAATATCAGGTACTTCACGCGCGCGTTGAATGGTATTCTTAATCTCGTGACACTGAATCTTCTAGAGTTCCTTTAGGTTGTTCATGTTCTGACGCCGTCGCCAAATCTCTGACGTTGTCAGGGGTTGAATTGTGACGGCGTCACGTGTATCTTGTGACGTCGTCTCTAGCCTCTAAGAAAGTAATCTTGAGAAATGTTGGTGTAGGTCTGTAGTCTTGTCTGTTTCTTTTCCAAATGAGCCCAAGTCACGTGTATTTCCTCCAAATGCCTTCCAAATGCAAAATACCTAAAAAGGAACGATTAAGTACCTATTTTGGGCATAAACACACGATTTAGGGGGTTAAACGACTCCGAAAAAGTGTATAAAATAACACATCATTAAAGTCATACAAGAAATCCCTCCTATGTATCATATGATAAGACCCACCTGAATCCATTACCAATTCAGTCATCTCATCATTCCCGACTACCATCAGGGCTTCTTCAAAGTAGGTGTTACCTTCGTCATCAGAAGAATCAGAATCCTGATCACGCTTACCCTTCTTGACGAACCCACTTGACTTCTTCATTGGACAATCTCTCTTCAGATGACCCTTTGAATGACATATGAAGCACTTGAGTTTACCAGTTCAACCATTTGACTTAAACCGTAAACTTCCACCAGAATGAGCTTTTCCTGAATGATCTGACCTTTCCTTTACATATAACCCGTCACAATTTCTTCCTTTGTGCCTTCGGTTCTTTTCTTCAACTCCTTTGAATTCAGAGTCGCCAAAACATCCTCTATTGTCAAGGATTCTCTCCCATACAACAATGTCTCCACAAATTTTTCGTAAGACGATGGTAACGACGTAAGTAACATAAGTGCCTGATCCTCATCCTCAATCTCGATATCAATATTCGCCAAAGCAAGTATCAACTTATTAAACTCATCTATATGATCACCCAGTTTCGTACCTGGACTCATATAGTACGTGTACAGCTTCTTCTTCCAATACAGTCTATTTGCTAAGGACTTAGTCATATACAGACTACTTAACTTCGTCCAAATTCATGCAGCAGATGTTTCCTTGGTAACTTCCCGTAAAACCCGGTCTCCCAAGCATAAAATCAAGGTACTGTATGCCTTCTTCATCAAAGCATCCTTTTCACCGGCTTCCATGTTCGCGGGTATTGTCTCTAATGCAGCAGCACATCCTTGCTGTACCATTAAAGCACGCATCTTTATTTGCCATAACCCGAAGTCATTCTCCCCATCGAATTTTTTGATGTCAAACCTAGTTATAGAACTAGTCATTCTTCTTTAACCTTGCTAAAAACCTTGTCAAGTTGTTTCTTAACCAACATTACCGACAAGTCTCACAAGCCGTGTGCAATATACTTGTTGTTGCTAAAAATGCCTTCTTGCAAATCGAATTAATTAGAATAATTCTAAACCCTCGATTTCGAACAAGCCAACCCGATCGTAAACTTGAAACCCAAGTAAACCACGATCGAAACTTAAACCACAAGAAAAGAAACCGCAACAATATACCTTCAATCTAACCAAAATTTTAATAACCAAAAAATTATGATCGACTAAAACGATTTTAGAAACTAAAATCCTTATCTTTGACTTTTACTTTTTTTTAATAATTAAAAAAAAGAAACCAAAGAATCTTATCTTGTCACCTTTGCATTCACGTGCGTTAATTCAAAAAAGATAGTTCTTCCTCTCGTCGGACATGTGCTGCTCCAAGGAAAACCGATTCGAAAAACCCGAAACCGAACTTTGATACCTCGAATGACTCAATACCTCGATCTAACACTCGAAATTCGAAGTCCAAGACTAACTTGGTTCTGATACCACTTGTTGTACAATTACGACAATAAACCCGAAGTTCGATCGCGGAACGCTAGATCGCGAGTTGTATCGAGCACAAGTAGCAAACACGAGAGACTACAAAGAACGAAAAGAATATGCACACGGTATACCCTCAAACTCCCCTTTATTAAAAATCTAATAAAGCTTAGAATTTGAGGAAGAAGAATTAATGACTAGCATCCTCCTTCATCTCTATTTATTGAGATGAGGAGGCAGAAACCTATCCTAAATAGAATAGGAAACATCCTTGCCTTGCAAGGCAAGTTTAACTAATCCTAGTTATAGTCTATTCCTAATCTAAATTACAATGTACACTTAACCCCCTAAACTATGTTTAAATTTACTCCTAATATCCTACAGGACTTTCCAAACGAGAACACAATCTTCATGAACATCCTCGGTATGCCGAACCACAACACATCTTCTTCATCAAACCCTCCAACACCATCCGGTAACCAACCCCGATACGGTTTCACTAACCAATTCGGGTTCCCTCCGACTCCCGAGCAACTTCAACAATTTCAACAACACCACCAACAACAACAATTGCTAAACATGAAATTCTAAAATTTACAACAAAACCCACCACAATACCCGCGACAAGAACAACCACAAAGCCAATCCACACAAGCAACTACCGAGCCAACACCTTCGAGCAAAAGACGCATTAAATGGCCCTCCAAAAAATCTAAAGAACCCGTTTCCGAAAAAAAATCCCGACGTGTCGGGTGTTTCTTCACGTTGGCAACTAGTCGAGGAAGCGTTACTTGCTTCGTGTTTCGTTGTCGTTTCCGATTGTTGGTGCGGGACAAACTAAAGACACGTTTTGGTATAGGGTTTTGAGCGAGTTTAATAGGCAAAATGACCAAAAACGTAACAAGGACATGTTGACAAGCAAATGGCATACGTTGAACTACAATTGCCAAAAGTTCAACGCCATTTTCAAATGAACCGCACGTTTGGGAAAAAAGTGGGGAAAACGATTTGGATGTTATGAAACGCGCTAGGGCGACTTATTGGGACGAGAATAAAGAAACCCCGTTTGTCCAAGAAGACGCGTGAGAAATCTTGAAATCTCACGAAAAATGGAACGCGGCCGACCCGGTTGATTTAACCGAAGGCGACGTCCCCGGGGTAGGCCACGAGGATCTATTCGATGAAGATTCAAGACCACGTCCCCGGCAAATCCACCCGTTCTTTCAAAAAAGGTAAATCTGATACCACGACGAGCACCGGGGGAAGTAACTCATCAAACCCATTCTCGGAGCATATGTCGACCGAATTTCGTCTCAAACGGTAAGCCGCCAAAAAGGCGTACGAGGTCTCTTAAGAGAAAGATCGTACGCTTATGCGTTTGGAGGAGATGAAATTTCTCGCACGAGCACAAAGGATTTGTTGGAGGACGACGCGTATTGGATCAACCACCAAAAACAAGTGATCAAAGACAAATATAACTTGACCCGGGATTAGTCGTTAGGGCGTATGTTTTTTTTATTAGTAACGTAATTTTAATTTTATGAAATGAATGAAATGTTTTAGTTTGTTTAAATAAATGGAAAAGAAAAAAAATGGTGGGTCTCAAAAAGTGGTGTTAAAATGGTGTTATGATTGCAGGGTTTTTTTGTTTGTGTTGGTATTAAAATCAATGTTTTAAAACCCGGTTTTTTAATCGACTCGGCCAAGTCACCGGGTTATCGGTTCAACCGTTGGGTCGAACCGGTTCTTTGAAGAAGAAAGAAAATTGCTATATCGCTATTGCGCAAACGATTCATATCTATAATTAAAAAAAAACAGTGATTATAATCTTTACAGGTTATATACTACAAACATCACTTACCAAAATTTAACCAACATCAAACATCTTGCAACTCTACAATTAAAATTTAAACTATGTTTGTGCATAACTAGTTAACTACATATGTGGATATGAGTAGTTTGTTTAATGCAAAAAAATTGACGAAACGGATATAAGCTAGGCAACGTCATCTGATGCAATAAAGTTGAACTAATGCAAGATACTACTCTCGAAATAACTAACATCATCTAATGCGACGAAGTTAATGCAAAGTAAATAGAAAAATGCAAAGATTGCCTATTCTGGGATTTTGTGAAAGGAAAATGAACAGTTTCAGAGGGAAATGAAAGGGTCATGCAAAATTATGACGTGATGTTTTACTTATAGGGGTAACAAAAGTAGCTTTTATTATAAAAAAACAAGCGTGATTGCCCGCGCGATGCTGCGGGGCGTTAATTTTTTTTTTTGCTGGTTTATTTTTTCGGTCTCATTTTTAATACTTTATTTTTTTCTTATATGGGTTTATTTGTTGGACCTAGTTTAAAGTTTTACGGGTCCCATTTGATTTGTTTATTTTTTTTGTCTATTTGAGGGTTTTTTTAATATAATTTTATTGAGATTTAGTAAATATTGTGCTTAAGCTGATACGCGCAGGCATTAATTGATGCGAGGCGTTACGTTTTTTTTATTTTTTTTTTATTTCTAGTGCGGGTTGTACTTTTTTCTGATCTCATGTTTAATAGTTTGTTTTTTATTATGGGCTTATGTGTTAAGGCCGTCATGTCGTGGGTATTTTTTTTTTATCTGAATATTCAAGTACTTTTGTAATATTTTTTCCCTATTTTGTGCCCGCAACAATTCTTTTTATATTAGTTTGTGCGGGTTATTTTTCCGTGCTCTATTGTTTAATAGTTTGTTTTTTATATAGGCTTATGTGTTTTGTCTCATGTCGCGGATATTTTTTGATCTGAATAAATAAGTACTTTTATAATTTTGTTTCATATTTTGTGCCGAGCAATTTTTTTTTAAGTTGCTAAGTTAAAAAAAAGAAAAACCAAAAAAAAAATTGTCAAATGGGCCGACCCAAAATGGGCCCAGCCACAATGAGGACGGTGCTTGGTTACAGTAGCAACAACGTCAAAACGACGTAGTTTTAACTCATTCTGCGGGTTGTTAATTTTTTTCGCATAGTTGCGAGGCATTATTATTTTTTATTTTTTTTATTTTGTGTGGTTTTATTTTTTCAGCCTCATGTTTAATAGTTTATTTTTTTTCTTATATGGGCTTATGTGTGGGGCTCATGTTTAAAGGTTTTTTTTTTTGCTATACGGGGTTTTTTTTAATATAATTTTATGGGAACATAGCGTTTTTTTATTGCATTATGTGTGGGTTTATTTTTTCGGTCTCATATTTTGCAAGAGTGCGAGTTTTAATTTTTGCGTTAAAATTTTATTTTAATTTTTTTCTATTTTTTACTTGTGCGGGTTTATTTTTTCGGTCTCATGTTTAATATTTTGTTTTTTTTTATATGGGCTTATGTGTTAGGCCTCACGTCGCGAGTATTTTTTTATCTGAATAAGTCAATATTTTTTTTTTTCTATTTTATGCCGAGCGGTTTTTTTTACATTGCCTAGCGAAAAAAAAAAAAAAAAAAAAAAAAAAAAAAAAACCAAGTGGGCCGGCCCAAAATGGGAGCCCATTGGGCCGGGTACTGTAGCACGCTGCCAAAAACGGCAGCGTTTCAACTCAAATATAGTATATAGATATAATAAAACATAAGACTTTGATCCGGCCGAGTTTATAAAACCGGGTCAACCCGGGTCACATAAAACCCGCCGGTTCAATCCGGTTCCGAATATGCCAACAACCCGTTCACATCCGGCCCGGTCCTCTAACCGGTTCCGGATTCAACCGGTTCAACCGGCCGGGTCAACCCGGTTTTAAAACATTGATTAAAATGTTAAAGTTAATGTGACGGTGTTATGGTGTTATGATACCTTGGCCTCTAAGATAGGAAACCGGTTCGGTCCGGTTGAACCATTAAACCATTGACCTGATGAACCGACTCCGGTTTTTAAAACATTGCATTTTTTGCTCGACTCAAACAGCTACGGGTTCACATGAGCGACTAATGGGCTATATAACTAAATCAGAAGACAGTCAAGTTTCCACTAAACTCTTATCATTATTAGGCTTCAAGCGTTATAAGCCCATAACGAATTTTTACTTTATTTTTTTTTGTTGAAATAGCCGTTGTTGGTTATTTTGAGGAAAAAGAAAAAGGTACGTTAGTTCTGAATTTGTGACGCAATGGTGATTATGTTTAAACTCCTCGTTTTCATATTTATTTGTATATCAGTGTCAAAGATTGGTGGTGATCGATGTGACGGCGTCGTAAGGATGCGCGGAACTCGAGAGGAGGTTGTAAACTATCATAACATTTTTATGGTGAGTATATGGTTTTGACCTGGTAGAACTTTTGGTTCTCTTGTCCAAGCTTCATTTACTTATGAGGCATCACCCTTATTCACACATGCTAATTCGAATTTGGCTAGTCAGTAGTTTCGGGTATGTACTCAATCATAGCAATAGATTATATTTTACACTATAAAAAAGGTATGTCACATACTACATTTATACAATGCGTATCTTATCAGTCATTTTCGCCGCACTCTTATCAGGCTAGTTAACATGTATCTTTTGAGGTCCTGCCTGGCAGGCTTACTAACACGTACCTTTGTGACCGGAGGCCACATCTATAGAATATTGGCCAATCCAAGTAAAACAATATGTAAACTGGTAAACTCTTGCTATTGCCATGATGACTTGAATCCATGACCACTAATTTTAGCGAAAAACATGGATCATGTTAATTACATACTACTAATATATACCCTAACATTTACATTATATGTTACACAAAGCCTTGTATCTAAAACATGCATATCAGGCTATGTTGGTAATTTCACAAGTAAACAAACTAAATACAACCTTATGTCTCCCTGTGGCTATGTTTCATCCTCTCACTCAAATGGTCCATTTTATCCTGCATCCTACCCGGCAACTCACTAGGAGCCACTGCCTCACACCCTTCGGACCTTCGTCTTTGAATTTCATCATGGTACATTGGATGAAACCGTGTTTGAAATGCTCTATATAGAAAATAAGGTAATAGGGTTGAGGCGACCACTAACAAGGTGGTCATCCAATAAAAAGGGCTTGGAGCACACGCCTCCACAAATACTCGATAAGCTGTTGTGGACCATATGGGATTAATATACCCATATATGACTAAAAATACATACCAAAAGAAGATACTCCCCCATATGAAGAAGTGTTGAATCCAAGTGAAGTAGTTGATGGATAAAGCCATCTGGCAGTTGACGGTCCATACTACGCATGTGTACATAACAACCCCGAGAATCTCGTAGTCGATGACGTGACCGTCTTGACGGAAAGCTTGGTGGATTGTGGAGTTTTTGCAAATGAAGAAGATAATCATAGAACTGAGAACACCATTGAACATCCATCCAAGTATTCTTGGCCAGTTGAAGAGAATGTTCTGTACTCCCTCTTGATACAGCAATGGATACTGACAACATCAAAAATATAGGTCAACACGGTCTTACTGAGTCATAATGAAGAAGACACGCCCGTTATCCAGGTACACTTTGTTGTTGTGTTTAAATAGTTGAAACAAGCCAAGTTGGTGTCTAATAAAACCAAATGACCAAGTGTCTCAGGGGGCTAGGGGTTTGCATGTGTATCGCATTTTTTTTTTTTTTTAGAAACTATCTAATACACGTTGTGGAAAGATCATAATTATTCTCAGATTGATGATTAGTTATAGTTGCACGGTTGCACCTAGTTTGAAATTAACTATACAAAACATATTCTGTGGTCAGTTAACTAAACTCGAGTTATATATATATCCAAAAAAATCAGGTTCTCTATATCCAAATATTAAACATTGATTATTGCGACTACAAGTTGCACTAATCAGATACCCATTTAGACGGACTGTGAAGTGCTTAAACCACCCAATTTAAGATAAAGGAATCACTATGAGGAGATTGATAAAAAAAATTACCTTTAGGCAGAGACGTGCAGAGACATCCTGATCAAAAACACCGAGAGCGATGACAGGAAGCGAAGTGAAGAAAACATTGTAAAAAGACATGTACCAATCATTGTAAGCAGGTTGCCCCGAGAAAGAAGCATGGGCCTCGAACCAAAAAAGTGTGAATCCGAAAGTAATGTTTTTGTAAAAGAAGTAGCATATCTGCATTCACAATAACAAATGTAACTTAATTTCTAATCATCCTTCCAATATTATAAGTAAAGAACGAGAATAAGATGGTAAATCATGCTTTTACCATCATAGCTATTCGCCTGTAACACCAATGTCCATGTACCAACAACAATCTTTCAAGGAAACGAAATTGAGCTATTGCAAAATCACTTGCCATCACAGCCTAGTTCATAAAGTAAAACATTTAGCAGTACTCGTGCATCTGTCTTTCAAATTAAGAATCCAAAAATATCAAACTAAATAGAAATTCATAGAAAGAAAATAAACCTGCATTCCTTCAGCACCACTAATCCCAACTCCAATATCAGCCTCTTGAAGCATCCCAACGTCATTTGCACCGTCGCCAATTGCTAATGTCGTCTTTCCTGTTCCTTCTTTTACCATCTTAGTAACCTGCATGTGTTCAAAAGTTCTGTCAGTTTTACAGAAACAAAGTCACATAAAGTAAAACAGAACAAACTACTTACAAGAGCTTTTTGTTTAGGGGAGGAGCGGCAGCATATGACAGATGAGCAATCAATCGCAACTTCCAAAAATGAGCTTTCTAGACTTTTTTCGAGAGCATAGGTTAAAGACCTCCCGTCAATTATCAAAGCAAACACGACAGAGCTATTTTTAGCTGAATCAATCTGTGATCTTCCTTCTCTCAATTGCTTATTTATACTTTCCCTAGATGCCTACAAAGGATCAAATTTCTAAACAATCATTAAGTCATTCTGACCATTTTCGGATCAAATTTTGTATTGGAAATAATGACACTCTACCTTGGCAATGGCCTCCCTGTCGTTTAGCTTTTCTAAGGAAGTAATATCCGTAGAATCTAATGTGATCACAATTTGCTTCATTCCTTGAACGAGCAAACTACAAGCATACCTGTACATGTCTCAGAGTCAACATCAATCAATAAATCACTTGTTGGAAATTTTCTACATAAATGTTGATATCTTACCCTATATTTATTGCAGTCTCCATCTTATCACCGGTTAAGACCCAAATCTTAATCCCAGCATGCGCGAGTTTCTCTATGCATTCAGGAACCTAAAAGGAACATTTGTTGAATGAGATACCGTCTCAAACCATAAGATTTGCATTAAATGGGAAAATATTATAGAAAATAAATGATTTCGCTTTCATGCTCACCCCCTTTTGAAGTTTGTCTTCAACTGCTGTAGCACCGAGTAGAATCAAGTCCCTTTCAATCTTTTCTGCAGCAGCATCTAACAAATCATCTCGATCAAGTGAGACTGAAGTTTTGGCTTGTAAGAATTCTTCTTCCCATGCTCTATATTCTTCTTCATCAAGTGGACGATATGCAATTACTAAAGTCCGTAAACCTGCCTCAGCATACTTGTTGATATGATTCTTTGTCTGATCCTCATATTGTTGACTTTGTTTAGAGAGTTTTTCAAACATAACACTGGAGGGTACAAAAAAACGTAAATGGAAAGTTCTATTTAATTGTGAATGCTCGAGTCTAAAAAACGTATCAAAGAGAGAGCAACCTGTCAGCACCCTTGCAAAGTAAGAGCAGCTGATTGTCGGAATTTCTAACAATCACTGACATTCTCTTACGAGCACTGCTGAACTCTATCATATTAAGGAGCTCATATGACCTGTAAATAGCCAAAAATTAATGAGAACGAAACCAAAGTTCTTAATTTGACGGACAAGATTTAAATTTCGTCTGAAGAAATATGAGTATATCACATTTTGACCACATGTCATCTTTAAAAGCGGTCCCAATATAGTGGAGATGGTCCACATGATTTAGAACAAAATCTGTCATACAAGGCATTTAAATTTCAGTATTTTCCATCATTACATTCTATAAATTTTACTTCCTCCTAATGATATTCTTGGACATAACTGACCTACTAAAGTCGAGAAACGAGAAACATAAGTGAATTTGCTAAATTACAAGAAGGAATCAACTTTGTAAGTTGCTGTCTAGAATTTTCTGCAGCTATAAACAGACAGCTCTAGTATAATAGGTGCACGAATTGTGTAAGAAAGGTACACAACCAATTTTGATATATACATCCCTAAAGCAAAAGCATAAAGTATAACACCACTAACAGATTTTGATGGTGTATAACTGTACGTATCACCTCCCATTATGTAAGTCAAGCAGCAGTCTTTAGCTTAGAAAATAAATGGTCAACTTTGTAAATATAAAGAAGTTGTATCTCACCTGTCAACCTTTTCGCCGTTCTCAATTTCATGCAAAGAAATGCTTGTTTGCGTCCTTTGAAAAAACTCAAAACCAAGTTCCCTTGCAGCTATAACAAAAGCGGCTTCATCTGGTGACTCAGCTTCGTATGAAAGTTCACCTGTGTCCTTATTAACATCAGGTATGGCTGTATGACAGACAGCCAACACTCGAAAGAACTTCTGTATAATATCTGCGTTCGGTTCATTCACCCACTGTCCATCCATAATCCGCTCATCCCTAAAGTTAAAACCTTTAATCGGCTTGCCAGATTTCACAATATCACCATCTGATGCGTTTGAGGTATTAGCAGCATCAGGCTGCTCAGCATTTTTCCTCTTTGCCAAAGCTAATTCTACTTCTGTCATACCACGACCATAAGCAACTCCCCCTATGGAGCATTTGACAAACTCCATTGAGTTGCAAGTCAAAGTACCAGTTTTGTCAGACAGAATCGTATCAACCTGACCGAGTTCTTCATTCAAATTTGATGTTCGAGCACGAGCAGGCCTATTTGTTTCTTCATGGTACATGTCCTGATCTTGATTTATGAATATGCTCTGCAGCACCTTTACCATCTCAATGGAAACATATAATGATATCGGTATCAAATAGCCATACAACATAAGGCCGGTGAAGAAATGTAAAAAAGCAGCTAGAAACGGTCTTTGAGGGTCATAAAGAGCATTTGTGCGACTTGGTTCAAGATACCACCTTCTATAACGCCCATTGTCCAAGTCTCTACTTGTTCTTAACCCGAAAAAGATAGACCCAATAAAAGATATCGAAATCAAAGTGCTGAAAAGGATGTAAATTATCCTGTCCATTCTTCTTTCTATCTTACTTCTTTTGGAAGGAGGATCTGTAGCATTCTGCATGACCTTAGTATCATGACCCGTGAAAATAACCACTCCATAAATATACTCAGTATTTCTTAACTTTGAATCTCTTAACAGAATCTGTTGAAGTGAAAGTGGATACTGCTGACCATTGTAGTCTAAGCTCCCAACAAATGAGTAAAGGTCTTCGTTCGGATCCTCACACTTAACCACTGCCTTAAATTGATGAAAGGAGTCGTCGTCATGTAAGGAGTCCGTGACATCTAGTGCATGTTTTAACTTCAAATTAGTCTCTCCGTCAAGATTCATCGTCTCAACATAACAAATCCCGTCCGGATAGCTTGATGAAAGGAGAAGAAGATCTGCTGGAAAATACTCATCTTTGTAAACTTTAACAAGGTCACCTACACGCAAATCTTTCCATTTGCTTGCAGAAAATGAATTTTCTCTGTACACGTGGATCTTTCGATTGTTGGCCTTTATGTCCTGAAATCAATTAAATTCAGAATGACCACATGCTTTATTCAGAAGTTATGTAAACCACTTTGCAGGAAACGGAGCATGCAATGTATAAATTAGTCCACCCACAAACACACGGAACGTAGATTGTGGATGTGATGACAATAAATGAGTTATTATTCTAGTGAAGCAATGTTGGAACCAACTCCTCATTAATGTACATTATAATTCATAACTTTAATTGGTGAAACAACTTATGTTAAGGGTTATTTTTTTCTCTTTTTAGAGAGGGATATACTGTATCTGTGACATCAACTAAACCGGATAAAACTGGACATAAGCGTTCATTCCCATCTTATGGCATACGTACTTATATAATATTGAACGAAATGGTTGAAGCCTCAAACATAAATTGACCGAATATTGCATCAAGCCTGTTTTTTTCTACACGGTTTACTCCTTATAACAAACGCTCATAGGAAATTTATGAGGGGCGAAATTTCACAAATGAACTACACTTTCTCAATTTTCTTTTGCAGATAACAAAATTACTAAATTAACAAATTTGTACTAAAACAATTTAACACATCTAGTAATTACAAGCATGGTAGACATAAACAAAATAAATAATTAAGTTAAAAAGTTTGTGTATACCTGTTTTCGACGCCTCCAATCTTCAATCCCTTCCTTAGCCATAGTCGCCCCAATCACCAACAACAAAGGAAAAAGTATACTAGAAGCTCTAAAAGGCGCCAACGGACTAAATGAAACAAACGCCACTACCAAAAAGTATATATTGGCAACCCTTCTAAACTGCTCAAACAAACTCTTGGGTATAAAATTAACCGCAGTATACTTAGTAGTGGAAACATAATTCCCTCTATACCTCAACTGACCCACTCCTAAATTATCAGGATCATTACAATTCACAACTCTAGAATACCCTTTCAGCCCAATTTGACCATGCTCATCACTTGTGGAAGGCCGAAAACACGAAAACGAATATATTTTACTAAACTGCACCTTCTCATGTCTTCCAAACACCATCTTAACTATATATCCTTAAAAACAACCTAAACTAAATTTGAACAAGTACATTACTGTTACTCCAAAATAACATATAGTCAAAGTCAACAATACATAATAATACATTCATGATAACAACACATATTACAAAACCATAAGTAACATTAAACTTAAGAATATATAGATCTAGCTGAGAAGGTGATCTTTAAGTATAGTAAAGTTTCTAAAAATAGAAAGTGATTGTGAAGGATGAAAACCCAAGAACAAGGATGAAACTAATTCCTTACTTTGAACAGAAGGTGCAGAGATGTCTTACTTCCAACATTAATTCACTATATTGGTTTTTAATGTTGTTTGCACATGATGGTTATATATATGTATATGTTGTGTACTTGTGTGTGAGATATATATATTTTACTAGAAGATTATAGATATATATATGTATATATGTTTGTAGAGGAGTGGTTAGCTTGCTGAGGTATTGCCATTTCTACAAGCAAACAAAACATAAAACGATATGTTTATTTTGCTTTTTGATTTTTCTTTACTTATTTATCATTAGTTTAACTTTTTTGCTTATTCCATCAAGATTTCATTAGTAAAATAAAATTGCTACACCGTGTAAGGCTGGACCAAAGGGTTGACATCCCCGAATCATCTAGCAGTAATCATTTTTTTATCCGTTTGATATCTAGGCGGTATGGGTATGTATACGGTGTGAGTGTGTTGGTTTGGTTTTTCTTTTAAAAAAAATACGATAACGTGAAAGCCGATTAGAGCACAAGGTATAATGACACTAAAATTGTCAAAAAATGTTATCAAGTCACCGTACTACTTAGGATAACACCAAAATCATTTTTACCGGCAGTGGTGGCACGGTCCACTAAAACACACATACACAACATACAAATAACTTAAACAACGTGAAGACCATTGCGGTAACTTTGATGTTATTTACTAAAAACACCGGTTTAATGTCGTCACACTCAACATCGGCATTAAAGTTTTGCAATTAAAGTGGCATTGTAAAGTCTTTAAGGTGCCTCTATAGCTAGTCAAATACGTGATGCACGATTTTAATTGTGTGGGATCTTAACGTGTTATGATAAAAGATACCGTAATTATAACTTGCATACATTGTGATTACGACTATGTGTTGAAACTAGTTCATTAATTGATGTTATTGGAACTATTCAATATTTCTTTTTTTTATTTCAGTTTTAATACTTATTGTTTTGATTATAGAAAACCAAGCTACCAAGCATCGTGGTTAGCATCATGCCAATATAAATATTGGCTCATGTTATTTGTACCCCCCTGAAAAGCCGTTTGTACCCCTCTGGTTTTTCCGGTTTTTTTTTTTTTTTTTTTTTTTTTATAATTTTGTTTATATTATAAAACAGTGAAACGCAGAATGCGAAACGAAAATTATAAAGTTTAACAGGTCAAAAATATGAAACTGTCAAAAATTACGGAACAAAAACTGATAAAAACTGCGTTGCACTGTAAAAGATGAGACAAAAAGACCAAAAAGTACGAAACATTCGTACTTTTTGTGGGCCGGAGGTACCAATAGTAGCACCCATAAATATTAGCTTAATTTGTGCTGCCTCAAAAGAATATGTAAATTAAAATAGTCAATAGTTAATAGTTAATAGGCAACTTGTTTAAGAAAAATGTTGTTAATATTTGTCGACAATGTTTTAGACTTTTAGCTCATATATGATGGCATTTAATCCAACTTCATTAATTTGGATTTTAAACTTTTGCTTACATCTTCAGTTTGAAATAAACCTAACGAGGCGCTGATCTCAATATTAAATGTTGTTTATTCGACCATAGTCGCTGGATATTTTTATTTTTCCTTTTCATTTCACATTTAATTCTCTTTGAAATGAAATTGAAAAGGTGTCACTCGATCAAAAATGTTATCTTTTTTTACCCGGCGAGCTCGCGAAACACGTGGCCAAATATAAACATTTGCTTTTTTCGTTCCGTGTTTAAATAACAAATTCTGGTGAAAAACAACACTGACGGTTTGGTTGTTTACATGAGCAACACAAAGGAAACAAGTGCAGGAAACAAGTGTCACACCACTTAAAATGGTTTCTTCTATGTCACGAAAGTCCAATGTGTTTCTAGTAAAATAGTACTCCACAAATGTATGTTTGGTAAATCATCCTATGTAACACAAACGTAAATTTGATAAAAATGAAAACGTAAAGTTATGAACCCTTAGAAAAAAATTACGAACATTAAAGTTACAAAAATACATTGTACCTTCACCTTTCAAAGATTTAAAAGTTAAAACAGATACAAAAGTTTTACAACAAATCAACGTTTACAATAAGATGGCGGGCAAACGAGCAACAAGCTGCGCCGCAACCCCTTTTTGGATGGCAAAACCAATCCTACTAAAAATAAAGTTTTGTGTCTGAGGAGTCGAAAAATTACTTTGCACAACCCGTTGAACCCTATTCAAAAACTTCTCTGCTTCCGGTGCTAGGAAACCAAATGTATCAAAGGCAAAAGGGATAAACACGTGTTGATTCTCTAAATCTCGTGTTAGCAAACTTTGCTCGATTCCGCTTTCAACAGCTTGTCCTGCTACAAACCCATTGTCCCTAGCCCAACAAGAGGACACCCAAAAGATTCCACACAAGCATGTTTTCCCCCGCCCACCAAACACAAGTATATCACTCCAGAAGGTAGACCTCCCTTCGAGGATCTGTGCAAAAGTTCACGGCCTATAAAAATAACCTTCTAAAAAATTCCACTCGTTTAGAACATCATAGAAACATTCCCTACCATATCATTCTAATTTGAAACATAAACCCTTTGCAATGGCCGCAGTGCCACCAAAAAAACCAAACAAACCTGCGCAATACTCAAGCTCCATCAAACCGAAAAAAAAAAAGAAACCAAGATCATTATCCGGTACTTAAGATCGACCGTACCTCCAGGGCCGACATATTTGCCTATCCTTCATGGATAACGGCAAAAATTCTGAGCAACGACTCGAAACATTCCAACTACTGCTAATTTTGCGAGGGATAAATCAAACTCGACTCTCAAACTCTTGACATTTTCACTAAATAGGCACACCCAAAACTTCTAAGCTTTGGGGGGGGTGCCCCTTGTTAAGAAACCGCTAAGACGAATCCTGGAGGGACATGCGCACACGATCCAATGCATATCCATAGTCAGAATCAGCCCCATCAATACCACATCCCTTAAGAATGTGGTCCTGCAAACTCCAAGATTGCGCCCTCGAGGCCACAAAAGCATAAGTAGATACATCCTCAGCCGAACATAAACCCAACCCAAAAAATGCAAACACAAGTTTTTTTTTTTTTTTTTTGGGGCAATATTAAAAACGTAAGTTGTTTCGGATAAAGAGTAAAAAAGTAAAAAAAAGGAAAGGCCGTACAGATTGGTTCATGCAATGTGAGAAAAAGTGTTCGTCGGCTTTCAGTTTCTCGAACTCTTCGTCAACAAAAGTATCAAAACCGTACACGTGTCACACAACGTCAGGAACAAGAAAAGATGTTACTATCCATAAATAAACGTCTTTTTTCTCTGCAGGTGTCGTCGTCTAAGACTAATGCAATTGCTATTATGTTTCCAATCTTATTAATAAGCCAAAAAAAGTAAATTACATCAAAGTTGCATATACTTTATGCTAATTGCTTCGCATTAGTATTTTTTAACGGCAAGTTAGTAGTTAGTGTTTCGAGCCCACAGTGACATTTAATTGGACAGTATGCAAGCCTTGAACATTCGTCTTATGGGATAAATCTCACTCCCGCTTCTATTTATTTCCGCCTCTGAAGGTCCATGGTGAGACTCGAACCTGAGACCTCTCCAAGGGTATCTCCTCAAGGTTACCCTTGGTGGCTAACTGAGCTAGCCCAGTTAGTTACTTCACATTAGTATACAGTAGTATATTCTTTACTTTAAAAAATATATATATAAAAAAATTTTAAAAATGTCGTTTTTTTTTCTCTTTTTCCTTTCTCTTAGCCGGAGGTCTACCTGAAAGCAGTGTCATTACCCGTGTGTTTTCCCAAAGATAAAGGTATGATCTATCTACATTTCACCTTCTTCATACCTTGTCTATGCGAGATTAAGTATCGTTGTTGATGTTGTTGTTCAAGTTATACGTATACAACAACTTCAAAAGCTTATCAAATGTTTTGTAGTCGAGTGATTGTATGTTCAAATATCATCTAAGATATGTGAGATATAACTATGATGTATATATTATAAGAAATAGAAAATTGTCTATCAAAAAAACTGTCTTTTAAACGGATATGATAGACGATCTTTATGTTAAAACCAAAACGTTATATGAAACCAATCGATAAGAAATGATTCATACTGGACAGGTAGTCTATTGAAAGGAAATGTCGGTTGTACAAAAGCTTTTTTGAGCTCACTTTCTAAAACTGGACCATTTCATTACGTGCATACATTGACTCTTTTCACTTGTTTGGTAACATCTTTCAGTCTTATTTCTTCACCCTCTGAAAAGTGGTACTACAAATGTGTTATGTGGGCATGTGTGGAACCTTTTTTGTTAAAGAAAAGTAATACTGTTTGCTTTTTATTTGGAAAAGAAAATGATAAACTTTGACGGGTAAGAATGCAAACAACAAAAGCGTATATGCTAAGTTAAACTATTTCTTTTGTTTATACATCTAAGCGTATATGCTAAGTTAAACCTTAGTGGACCCGAACACACATACGAGCTCGGGTCTTATAATCTCTCTATAAATACTCTTCTGTAATTCAAGTCGCAAAATCGCAAAAGCTCGAGCTGGAGTGTAAACTACAATTACTAAGAAAACAAAAATAAAGACAAATATCTTGATTAAAAGATCAAGACCTTGATAGGTACCCAGCTAGGTAACCTGAAAAAAAAAGTGATTTTCTCTTCTCTTTTCGACGACTGTCTATACTTATAAAGGAGCGTTTGACCGGTGGAGGCAGCGATTCCAGTATGTTTTTCTTCAAAATTTAATTATGAATTCATGGCCGCTAACAGCGTCAGCTAACTTTAAGTGGTTTGAGACTTATAAGCAAAACATTGAGTGATTGTTGTAATCTGAATGCAGTTGCTTGTTTCGGCGCGTGACGGCGCGTCCCTATGGCTACAAGTACGATTTCAGTATGCTTTTCTTTGGAATTTAATTATGAAGCCATGGTCGCTAACCTCGTCGGTTAAATCCTTACGATTTAGGAGTTATGGCCAAATTAGTGGGCTGCAGTTTTTGTTGTTGTTTTAGTATGAATAAATGGCGGTGACAAAGGTTTGTCGCGTGGTGTTGAGGTGATGGCCGACTAGGTCTGAGGATCACACCTATAGCTCTGATATCATTGTTAGGAACACGAAAGTGTCGGCCACTTTCATAGATAACAGTTGTTAGCTCGTTAAGTAATTTTTGGAAACTTACATAGTTAGTTAGCTAAAAGCCCATGGATAAACCCATGAAGGCCCAAGCCCACGATCCATTGTAAGTATATAAACACTTCTTCATGCCTTGGAGAGGTGGTTGGTTGGTTGTAATTCACATAGTTAATGCATTTCTCTTCTCTTACTTTCTCTCACTAGAAATACTTCCTTCCTTCTCACTTTCTCTCTCTAGTTCTTGTTGTTAAAGATTACTTATATTCTACAATTGGTATCAAGAGTCATGGAGTGGTGTGTTTAGTTATTGTGTTTTACTTTTGGTTCGTGTGTTTTTACTTGCAAAAATCGTCCTTTACTTCATTTTTTTTCTTTGTTTTTGAAGTAATAGTGTACACTAAAGGATCATTTACTTTGGTAAATCTGATCTAGTATCTCTATGATATAGGTGTACAAGCTTAGAATCAAGAAAAACATCATTTTTGTTATTTTTGTGTTCAAAAACCTTATAAAGAACAAAATATTGATTTTAAAATTTTCGGCTTAAAAACCTTAAAGTTTTTATTTTTCTTGTTCCTATAGGTTAGTAACACTAGTTGTACAAGAATTTTTGCAAAACAACCATCAAAAAGGTGTCTTTTGTGTTTTAAAAATTTTGAGTTTCGTGTCTGTTGGAACCGAACAACCTGTACCGAACAACCTGTACCGAACAACCTGTACCGAACAACCTGTACCGAACAACCTATACCGAACAACCTGTACCGAACAACCTGTGCCGAACA
This sequence comes from Tanacetum coccineum, assembly GCA_026074375.1. Lineage (NCBI taxonomy): Eukaryota > Viridiplantae > Streptophyta > Magnoliopsida > Asterales > Asteraceae > Tanacetum > Tanacetum coccineum. Next base: position 19,428 of record BQNB010054362.1, read on the forward strand.
ACCTGTATCGAACAACTAACCAAACAACTTAAGTTTTCAAATTATACGGTTTATTTCTTTGACCTGTAAAATCCCGAGAAACATTTATTTGTCTTTCCCGGTTTTATCAAGAATTGTAAAATCCCGTGTAGTTTCAAGACTTAAAACACTTAAAAGACAACTTAATTAAACATAATTTCTTTCTACCACCGTTCGATCAAACAAGTAATAATTTAACATACAAACATCTCAATGACGACTCTTGCTGACAAAGCGATTCTTTCGAGTGCTGACAATCGTCCACATATGTTGAAAAAAGATATGTACGATTCTTGGAAAAGCATAATGGAGCTATATATGATGAATAGACAACATGGAAGAATGATTCTTGAATCCGTTGAAAATGGTCCACTCATCTGGCCTACGATTGAGGAAAATGGAGTGACTAGACCAAAGAAATATTCTGAGTTATCTGCTACGGAAGCAATTCAAGCTGATTGTGATATCAAGGCAACAAATATCATTCTCCAAGGATTACCACCAGAGGTCTATGCATTAGTTAGCAATCATAAAGTCGCCAAGGAACTTTGGGAAAGAATTCAACTTCTCATGCAAGGAACTTCATTGACGAAACAAGAAAGAGAGTGTAAGCTTTATGATGAATTTGATAAGTTTGCTTATAAGAAGGGGGAAACACTACGTGATTTTTACTTGAGATTTTCACTACTACTCAATGACATGAACATATACAATATGAAACTGGAACAATTTCAAGTGAACACCAAGTTTTTGAATACTCTTCCTCCTGAGTGGAGCAAATTTGTGACAGACGTCAAACTGGTGCGGGATTTGCACACAACTAATATTGATCAGCTTCATGCTTACTTGGGACAACACGAGTTTCATGCAAATGAAGTTCGTTTAATGCATGAACGCAATTCAGATCCGCTTGCTTTGGTTGCAACCCATCAGATGACCCAGTCTCCTTATCAAACTCATCAAAACTCATACCAAAACTCTCAATTTCAACCACAAGTTTCACCATATCAGTCTCCACAGCATGGTTCACCTTATCAGTCTCAACAATACTCAAACAATCAATCATCAACACCTCTTTCAATCACTTATCCATCCAATGATTATCAATCATCAGTTCACCACAACGTTTATTCTCCACCATCATCCATCCCTCAATTAGAATATGCTCCCACAGTTAACCAACAACCTGAATTTCCCCAACTAGACTCAGATCTAATTGTTCTAGTGTTCCAGAAAGGTGATGATCCCATCGATGCCATCAATCACATGATGTCTTTCTTGACTGCTGTTGTCACTTCCCGCTATCCTACTACCAATAACCAGCTCAGGAATTCGTCAAACCCTAGGCAACAAGCTACCATTAATGATGGGAGAGTGATCTTACAACCAGTTCAGGGGAGACAAACTTCTTTTGCTACGGGTACGACTAGGACCTACACTCCAGGAGCAAGTGGAAGCAATTCTGGGAAACAAAGGACTGTTATTTGTTACAACTGCAAAGGGGAAGGACACATGTCCAAACAGTGCACCAAACCTAAAAGGAAACGGGATGATTCGTGGTTTAAGGATAAAGTATTGCTGGTACAAGCTCAAGCAAATGGTCAAATTCTACATGAGGAGGAACTAGCATTTTTGGCAGATCCAGGAATAGCAGAAGGTCAAGCCACACAGACTGTCATTACTCACAATGCTGCTTATCAAGCCGATGATTTGGATGCATATGACTCTGATTGTGATGAACTCAACACTGCCAAAGTTGCTCTCATGGCGAATTTGTCGCATTATGGTTCAGATGCTCTCGCTGAGGTACACAATCATGATAATGTGGATAACAATATGATTAATCAAGCTGTGCAGGCGATGCCGTCTTCTGAACAGTCGAATGTTGTGAACCATTCAGAGACTGAAATAACCAGTGATAGCAATATCATTCCTTATTCTCAGTATGTGATTGAATCACAACAGGCAGCTGTTCAGAATTCTAACTCATCTGCACAACAAGATGCACTGATATTATCTGTGATTGAACAACTGAAAACCCAAGTAGTTAATTGTACCAAGATAAATCTGGACAATAAAAGTATCAATGATACTTTAACTGCTGAGCTTGAAAGATATAAGGAACAAGTTAAAGTTCTGAAATAATGACAAAATGTTGATTTAAAGAGTAATAATAACGTTTTAGATTCAAGTGCATAGTCTGTAGAGATTGATCGTCTTAAACAAACTCTTTCTGAACATTTAAAAGAAAAGGAATCTTTAATGCAAACAGTTACTCTTCTCAAAAATGATTTTAAGAAAGAAGAATCTAGGAACATCGATAGAGAGATTGCTTTAGAAAATAGGATCAAGCAGCTAGATAATATTGTTTTTAAAAGAGATCAATCTCCACAAATTGTTCACATGTTGACAAAACCTCAGTTTTTCTATGATCATACCACTAAACAAGCTCTAGGTTTTTAAAATCCTTTCTGTCTGAAGAATGCTCAACAGTTAGAACCAAAGCTTTATGATGGTAATGTCATTAAGAATACGAGTGCTATTGTGATTCCTGACTCCGAAGAGACCCTAATGCTTGCTGAAGAGAGTCGTTCAAAAATGCTTTTAAAACAAAAGGATCCTATGATGTTAGAAAAGAAAGTCAATACTACACCAGTCAATTATGCTGTTCTTAACCAACTTTCTCAAGATTTTGAAACACGATTTGTTCCACAAACTGAATTATCTGCTAAACAAGCCTTTTGGTCTCAGAATTATGTGAATTCTCCAGATCCCACTCTTTCTAGTAGACCCACCAAAGTTGAGGTTCCAAAAGAACTTCCTAAAGTCAGCATGGTTAATACGAGTTTGAAGAAACTTAAACACCATCTTGCTGGTTTTGACGTGGTTGTCAAAGAAAGAACCACGGCCACAGCCATCACTGAGGGCTCGTGGGGGTTTGAACATACAAAAGCTTGTTTTAGGGATGAAATAATTCCATTTGTAAAAGCTCTGAAGGACTTGTTCAACACATTCGATCAATATTTGATTGATGAACTTTCTAAAGTCCAAAATGTCTTTCATCAAATGGAACAGGCTGTGGAACAACATCGTTTAGAGTCAAAAACATTTGAAGTTAAAATGAATCAAGTTTTGAATGAAAACGAACGACTCTTGGAACAAATCATTAACAAAGATATTATGAACATAATTTTGAATTATTCTGTGGATAATGCTTCTGTAAATGTGCATGAATATGAAAAGTGTCTAAAACTTGAGACTGGGCTTTTCCACAAATAGGATTTCGTTGAAAAAGAGATTTACGATAAACTGTTTAAAAGTTTTACCACTCATGGAAAACATTGTATCTCTTTAGAAGTTGATACTCAACTTAATAAGGAAATTTTTCAAAGGGACAATTCAGTTTCAAATCAATGTGCTCCAAGTTTTGATCAATTGTTTGAATTAAATGAATTGAAAGCTCAGTCCCAAGAGAAAGACACGGTCATAAAGAAGTTGAAAGAGAGAATTAAATCTCTAAGTGGAAAAATGAATGAGGATAAGATTAAAAAAGACTTAGAGGAGATTGAAACAATAAATATTGAATTGGATCATATGATGTCAAAGCTTATTGCTGAGAATGAGCATTTGAAATAGACCTATAAGCAACTTTATGACTCGATTAAACCAGCACGTATTCGATCCAAAGAACAATGTGATGGATTAATTAATCAAGTTAATCTAAAGTCTGTGGAAATCTCTGATTTAAATGCTCGTCTTTAGGAAAAAGTTTTAGAAATTACAGCTCTCAAGGATGAATTAAGGAAACATAAAGGAAAAGCTCTAGTTGATAATGATGTTACAAAACACCCTAGTGATCCAGAGATGCTTAAGATTGATATGGAACCAATAACCCCTAAATTGTTGAATAAAAGGATAGCTCACTCTGCCTATATTAAGCACACTCAGGAAGAAGCTGTAGTTCTTAGGGATCTAGTTGATCATATAAAAGCAAATTATCCTCTAGATCATACCTTAGACTCTTCCTGTAGGTACACTAAACTAATTCAGGAGTTGCTTACAAATATCAATAAAACCTGCCCTAGTATCAACAATTCTGGAGAAACCCCAAAGAACAAGGACAAAAGAGTTAGATTCACTGAGCCCGTCACATCTTCAGGAAACACAATCACAAAAATAGCTTCTACAACAAACCTAGTTTCTAACAAACCTATGTTGTCTTCTACATGAGTAAAACCGTCTACTAGTGCTAGTGGATCACAGCCTTCAGGCAATACAAAGAAAGATAAGATTCGGCAAACACCAAGTAGTACTCAGATGAATAAAGTAGAAGCCCACCCTAGGAAAGTTAAATCTAGTTTGAAAAATAAAGACTGTGTTGTTGCACCTAAAGGAACTGCTAATGTGCAGCATTCTAAGCTTAATGAGAATTCTAAACTTAAATGTGTTAAGTGTAATGGTTGCATGCTTTCTGATAATCATGATTTGTGTGTTCTTGATTTTATCAATAAAGAAGGCATCGTTCTAGGACATAAGATTTCAAAGTCCGAGATTGAGGTCGACCAAGCTAAAGTTGATGTTATAGCTAAACTCCTACACTCCGGATCTTCCCGTCAAAGGCGTTGAGATTTTTTCTTAGGTCACAGCCGGGTCTTCAACGATTTATATTCAAGATTTTCTAAATCATCCGACGATGACCCATCTTCATGAAAAGGAAACCCCGATTATTTTTTTCGAAATAAATAATGTATTGAGGGCACAATTAATATACTTATAATAAGAAGTTAACCGAGAGCCCACCCCAGATTTTAGTATGCCCACCCAGATTGTGACCTACCAATTGATATATGTGTGATGCTTGTGATTAGCGATAGTGCAGGATGGGTCAACTACGACCAAACATTTCCAATGTATACACTATGCAAGTAATACCATGACGGATGCTCAAGCACATTACACTACGACGGAGAAAGAATTATTAGCCGTGGTGTATGCTTTCAAGAAATTCCAGCCTTACTTAGTCTTATCAAAGACCATAGTGCATACGAACCACTCGGCTTTTAAGTATCTTCTTGCTAAACAAGATGCTAAGCCAAGATTGCTATGATGGATTCTCCTACTCCAAGAATTCGATGTCATTATTCGTAATAAAAAAGGAGCAGAGAATCTCGCGGCCGATCATTTATCAAGATTAGAAAAACCTCATCAAGGTGATCTCAAGAAAAAGGAAATTACCGAAACATTTCCTCTCAAGACCCTAGGAATGATATCTTTTCGTGGTGATTTTAGTACCACATGGTTTGTCGACATTGCAAATTAACCAATCGGGGAATATTGTTGTGAAATGGATAGTCGCCCAACAAAAGAAAAAAAATCTTTAAGGATGTTAAGCATTATTTTTGGGACGACCCCTACTTGTTTAGGATTTGTGCGGATCTAGTGATTAGACGATGTGTTCACTGCCAAGAAGCCATTGATATCCTCACGGCTTGCCATAATGGACCCACCAGGGGACATCATGGTGCGAATTACACCGCTAAAAAAGTATTTGATTCCGGTTTCTATTGGCTGACTATTTACCGAGATGACTATGACTAGATCACACGGTGTGATGCTTGTCAACGTCAAGGAAAAATCTCGCAAAAAGATGAAATGCCCCAAAACGCAATTCAAGTATGCGAGATCTTTGACGTATGGGGCATCGACTTTATGGGCCCGTTCCCGTATTCTCGAGGGAACAAATACATTCTCGTAGCCGTCGACTATTTGTCTTAATGGGTTGAAGCAAAAGCGCTCCCCAATAATGATGCTCGAGTTGTTGTTAAATTTTTGAAATCTCTTTTTGCCCGATTTGGAACTCCTCGTGCTATATATAGTGATCGCGGTACTCACTTTTGCAATGACCAATTCGCGAAGGTCATGCTTAAGTATGGAGTTAACCACCGTCTTTCTACCGCATATCATCCACAAACGAGTGGACAAGTGAAGGTTTCAAATCGTGGTTTAAAACGTATTTTAGAAAGGACCGTAGGTGAAAATCGTGCTTCATGGTCCGATAAGTTAGATGATGCTTTATGGGCCTTCCGTACCACTTTCAAAACACCCACCGGGTGCACTCCTTATAAGCTAATGTACGGAAAGGCTTGTCATCTTCTTATCGAGCTTGAACACAAGGCCTATTGGGCCTTAAAACATTACAATTTTGACCTTAAGACCGCGGGTGATCACCGGAAAGTTCAAATGAATAAATTAAATGAACTCCGGGATCAAGGTTATGAGAACTCTTTAATCTACAAAGAGAAAACGAAGAAGATTCATGACTCCAAGATTAAGAACCGCGTTTTCAACGTTGATGATCGGGTTCTTCTCTTCAATTCTCGATTAAATATTTTCTCGGGAAAGCTCAAAACCCGTTGGACCGGACCGTTCACCATTGCTCAAGTTTTCCCTTATGGAACCGTCGAGTTATCTCAAACCGACAGACCAAACTTTAAGGTGAACGGTCATAGACTTAAACACTATTTTGGAGGGGACATACCACCAATGGTTGTCTAGATCTCCAACTTTCCCCTATTGATCCATTTATATTCGGGTCGATTCACTCGTGACTCAGTAACAAAAAACAAGAGCTTCGTCGGAGTGCAACCCATCATTATACCTATTAGTAGTATTATAATGAATAAGTTGTGATGAGAGGAGGCTCGCCTCTTCCTTCTCCGTGTTTTGTGTTTATGCCTTAGGATTGCCTGATTGATGAAGCTCTCATAGCTCGTACTTTTGTCCATCGTTCACATCAGTTCTACAAATCCGGATCTTCAATCCTTCGCATGCTTATATATAGGAATCCGATATCCTAGATCTTATTGATTTAATGTTTATCTATTAGCATAACTAATAAACGGCTTTAGATTTGCGTAGAGACCCCTTAATATTTGGATTATGCCTTGAAATTAGTATGGGGGTGACAGTCTCACATTGAGGACAATGTGTAGTTCTAGTATGGGGGGACCTTTCAATTCGATCTTACTTGCATTTGCCTTGTCTTCACGTAACCCCGTTTTGCCACCAAAAATATGCCAAAATATACCAAAATTAATTTTTTTTTCAAAAATAGAATAATTGTTTAGACACTAAGTATTGTCTTTTTAAGGAATAAATTTTGACTTGATCGAGCATGTTGCGCTTTAGCTTGCCCCTTAACTTATATAAATTTAAGCTTTTGCTAGTCTTTTATACAAAAAGCTTTAAAACCCAAATTCTAGCTTAAAAAAAAGCCAAAGAGTTTGCAAGTTTCCATGATAGACTTTAAATATGCAAAGCTTGTTTTATTAGACTAAGCATTCGTGGATCTTTTTATTAAAGATTTTAAATTTGCGAAGAACGAAAAATGATAGAGTTTTATATAAATTAGATGCTAAAAATGGAGTAGTTGGAACTCTTTAGAGCTCATAGAGGTTAATTGTGGCTTTTTGCTCCCATCAACTTTATAAACATCATATAATTGTTGAATAAATAAAGTTACTTTAGGTTTTTGCGATTCTTAGTTTAAATCACTTCGTAGAGATTCCTTCTGGTGAAAGTAAGGTACACATCGAGGTTTTGTCAGTGTTGTAGGGAAATAGGCTACCGATTCCTGACGGCTCTTCACCGTTGTCTAGGTAAGTTTTTAAAAAGACCGACAAGACATGAAATTTGGCTATAATAAATAAAAGTAATGTAATAAACCGACCGAAATAAGACCACTACCTTTTGCCGGCTCACAGCCGATGTGGTAGTCGTTTAAAGGGTGGAGGTAGTAATAATAATAATAAAAACCGTGGGCTGATAAAAGTTTACTGCCTCTTGTCGGCTCACAATCAATGTGGCAGACTTCTAAATAAGGCACATAGTAATAATCCGAGACTGATAAAAGTTTGTTGCATCTTGTCGGCTCACAACCGATGTTGCAGCCTTCAAAAAGGTCGAGGATCACCGAGGTCGAAATAAGACATCCTGTACCATGGTCGGCTCGCATACCGATGTGGGGTTGTTAAACAAAGGACCTAGGTTTAATAATGTTGCAATAATAATAATAATAAAGCCAAATTTTGACTCTGGGGTTATCTAAATAGGATAACCCCTAAATCGTGCTAAATTAGAACCTTAAAATGGACCTTATTCTCACCATATCGTCTCTTTAGGAAAGGATTTCAAACTAATTGTGGTCTAAACCGGGTTTACTTTATATGAATAAGACATTAACTTATTTGTCACAAATAATAATGATAATAAAATCTTTAGAGGATTTAGGAATAAGGGAGCGGAAAGTAGCTAATCATCTATAATTAGCAATTATGGGTAGTGTTAGCATCTTAACTTGTATTTAACAATGATTTTGTTTTTAAGCTTGGTTATAGGTTGCGGTGAAAAATCAAGACGATAATTTATCCTTTCTTGTTTCGAGAATTTTATCTTAAAAATGCATAAAATGGTAAAACGGGAGCTTTTCAAAACAAGTGATTATCTTACTCCCCTTAGATAACACATTAGCTACATTTTGAGTAATTATACTAAGTGGGTTGAAATTTTTAGTTTTCTAGTTGTGTATTTATGCACATTGTGTGAAGGAACATACGGCAATATCTAGAAATGGGGATTTTGGTTTGTGCTTAAATACACATACCTTTTACCTAATAAAATGAGCTAAAAAGACCATTAATGAACGAAAATGACATAAAAATGCATTGTATATGTGTATTTTGTGATTTGTGTCTTGCGGGTACGGATATTAAATAAAAGGAAAAAAACGAAGCCAACACGGACAAAACTGAGCACGGGAATAAAAAGAGCACGGAAAAACCGTAGCTAAAGGCGTACCCATATTTTACGGACCAACCCGGTCCCACTTAATGGGCCGGGTCAGCCCACAATCCTATTTATATAAACCATTACCTAAAATTAAAACCATAAGTCCAAGTCCATACGCCATTTATCCAAAACCTAATTCCTGGCCCAAAAATATACAAGTCAAAGCCCAAACCATATATCTTAAAACCCGGTCAAAGTCAAGATCATATGAACGAGTCAATTTTACTATTCCTCATCCCTTTCCCTCTCTTTTTACCTGCAATAAATTCACACCAGGGTAAACAATCATTCATACTCGCTCTCCAACCCTTCTAGAAGCTCAATGACGCACGCAATGACGATTTTGACAGGCCATGCTAGCAATCCTTTACTCTCCCATTGGCTGTGGATGCGTGGCACTAGATCCAAGGGCTCCCAATGATTGAGTGGAGAATAATCAATATTGAAGGGCCAAGATTGGTTGATGAGGAGCGTCTCAAGGGCCTAGAACCTTCACCTCTTTACTATAAATAGAGGAGGCCTCACACACACAGGAGATGTCTAGTTTTAACTTATTTTTAGTTCTTAGTAGCTTATTGTAAACCTTTTATTGTATTTTATTTTCAAGCTTGTAACTCTTTATTATTAATAAAGTTGGCTATTTTTACTATAAATCTTAAATTTTGAATAATGTTTCACTTAATATGTAAATTAGCTTATAATGTTTTGTGTGATGACTTAATAAGCCTCAATAAGCTCTTTAAACTTCATAAGCTAGCTTTTACTCAGTTAAGCCCTTAAAGGTTAACTGAGTCAGTATTTCACCTCAAAATCTCCCATAAATATACCTCGGCTAATTTTGGAAGATAAGCCAAAAAAGGAAGGGCTTATAGACCAGACCAGCTTGTTTTAATAAGTTGGAGCTTGTTGATTTAAGCTCTTAAGAGCATTTAAGTCCCTGTTTAGCTAGGACAAAGGTACTTCCTCATTTTCCATTTTTTTGCTTTATTATCTTATTCAGCTTATGTATTTGCTTATCATGCTTAATTTTGCTTATTAATGCTTAATATGTCTTCTATTAGCTTAACTCATTTAGTTTGTAGCTTATATTAAACTGTTTTTAAGTTTTACTTTATTTTGATTAAAACTGTTAAGAAAAACCAAAAAAAAGATGCTTATTGTTCTAGCTTATTGATTAGTGCTAATTTGTGGTTAAATTTTGCTTATTTGAACTTAATCTCATAAGATCTTAATCTGTTTTAGTTTTTTACAACATATAATAAATTGTTTTAAGCTTAGAAATGGTTTTCAAACTTATTAAGGGGTGTTTGGCACAAGCAATACTAACCTAGGTTAGTACTGTTTGATTGCCTTGTGTCCTTTAAGCTAAGTTTGATAAGCTCAAACTAAGCTCATAAGTCAGCTTTTATAAGTTTTTGAAGGTTAAAATCATTTTTTAAAGATTTATTTATCTAAGTTTATATCTGTGTGTTCATAAGCTTGTCATACCAGCTTATTTGATTTGATTTTGAATAGGTGCTATTTGGTGTTAGTTTCATGCTTGTTTGTGGGTTAATAATGCAGTAGAAATGATCTGGATTAAGTGAGTAATTGTCTTGTGTGTTTGAGTCAAAAATCTGTCTAAGTGTCTTAGAATTATTTCCATAGTTTTGAAAAGTCAGTTTTCTATCTTCAAATCTAGGTTAGCTATAAGTTGTTTTAAGGTCTGGAATTGATAGATTAAGCTCTTTGTTGCATAAACTTAATATGTTTCAACTTTTTAAGTTTTCACACTAGCTTAATCTAGCTTAAAATTAAGGATGCAATTTGTCTTTCTAAACTTCAAAAAACCAACAAAAAAAAATACTAGTTAGTAAAACCGTCAGTTTTTAAGTGCTTTTTCTAGCTTATTCACTAAATCAATTTTCTTAAATTTTTGTTTCAATTGTTCTTTGGAAGTCAAATTTAATATGTTTTTACTCTATACCTTATTAGTAGTGCTTATTTCGTCTTAATCTTAGCTCAAAAATGGTCATTTCCCTTTTTAAAACTGTTTAAGTAAGCCCGTTTTACTTTTAGCTTCTAAGAGCTTTTCAGCTTAACTTGAGTGCTTATCTTGAATCATTTGTGCTTATAAGGATAGCTTTAAGTCTTTTTTAGCTAGTTTGCTTTTCTCATTTGCTTATCTAGCCTAAAAAGCCAAGACAAATTTGCTTTTAAGTCATACGGTTAAGTTTTAGTTATTCTGTCACCTTTAAGCTAGTTTTTTCTAGCTTATTAGTGGTTTTCACAAAAAGTCATTTCACAAAAAGTTCTTATTTTAGTGGTATAAGGCTTTTCCAAAAAGAAAATTTCAAAAATAAAAACATTGGGAGTATATGGAAGCCCTAGGGTCGAACCTAGGACCTCAACCTTAACCCCCAATGCTTTAACACACACTCTCCATACCAACTTCCCTTGGGACTTTTTCGTTATACACCCACAACATTAATCTTTTAAACCTATTTTACTTAATAAGCTTTCAGCCCTTTTAGGCTTATTTCCAGCTTATTGAGATAGGCTGGTTGGCTCCATTTATTTTTCTTAAGTCTTAAATTGTTCAAAGTACTTTTCCTAAATTTTTTAGCTTTTTCCAAATTAGTTTAATATTTTTTATAATATTTTTAGATTAAAACTGTTTTTAATTCATAAAAAATAAAATAAAAATAAAAATAAAAATAATTCTTTTTTCTAAAATTATTTTTAATCATTTAGGATTTTTAGAAATTAAATTTGAGTTTGTAGGGTTAAAATTTGATTTACTTGCTTGTTTAGTCGCGTTTTAGGATTCCCGCTATCATTTTTAGGTTTAAATCTTAAATTGCCTTATTTCTTTGCTTGCCTTTATTTGTTTTTGCGTTTAATATGTAGAAATAGAATCAAAAACCCAAAATATTGATTATTCAAATCACGTGATCACAAACTTAACCGATTCTCAATTCACGCTTCGTCAAGGAAACGACCCGGGAGGTTTTTGAATTTACTTTGGTTAAAAGTAACTTTCTAGAACCTTTTGGAATACCTATACTATATATACTATAATTGATCTCCCTGATATATACTTACGTGTGTGTTTGGATAGAATCAGTGATAAAAAGTCTTGATTCAAAAACAGAGCTTATAGGATGTTAGAAACACAAAAAGTATCGGTCACTTCCAATAATAGTTAGTCAAAGCCCGTAGTTAGTCAATATAATGTTTAGTAATCTAATAGGGCCAAAAGGCCCATGGAAAGCCCACAAAGCTCCCATGGCCAGCCAAAATAGTAGTATATATACACCTCTCTATGCCTTAGAGAGGTGGTTGGTTGTTCATTATTCACACACATAATACAAGTTCTCTTTTATGTTCTTTCTCTCTCTAAAATATTCATCCAACCAATCTCTCTCTAAAACAACTTTCCTCCTCTTTCCATGTATGTTAATTTGATTGTTCTACAATTGGTATCAAGAGCCATGGAGTGGTGTGTTTAGATATTGTGTTTGTGTTAAAGTTTTCTGTGTAGTGTATCTTATTAAACCATTTTTTTTTATTATTGATTTTTCTTGTTTCCTAAGCTTAAATACCACACAAAAAGACACTACAGAGTAAGTTTTGATCTAGTATCCTTGGATATAGGTGTGTGTGTGCTTAGATTCATACGAAAATCTCTTATTTTGTGTCATTTGAGTTCGTTAGCTTTATAAAGGTCAAAATCTTAATTTTAAATTTTTCGGCTTTTAAAAACCTTAAAGTATTCATTATTTCTTTCCCCTATAGGCTTAGTAACACTTTTGGTACAAAAAATTCAGAAAACAATCGTCAAAAACGTGTCTTTTTGAGTTTTGAAAAAGTGGGTTTCATGAGACAACCGAACTAGTCTAAGTCAGTGGGTACCGATCTAATTATTTTTAGTGTGTACCGATCTAGTTATTTTCAGTGAGTACCGATCTAGTTATTTTCAGTGCGTACCGATCTAGTTATTTATCAGTGAGAACCGAACTAGTCTACGTCAGTGAGAACCGAACTAGTCTACTTCAGTGATAACCAAACTAGTTAGCTTTTAGTGAGTACCGATCTAGTTTTCTTAAAAACAGTAATATCCGAACTAGTTAGTTTTCAGTGAATACCGATCTAGTCTACACTTCAGTAACAACCGATCTAATCGTTTTTGTGGGATAACCGATCTAGTCATTTCTCAAAGACCACCGAACTAGTCAAGTTTAATAGAAACCAAACAACTTAAATTTCCAAATTATACGGTTTATTTCTTTGTCTTGTAAAATCCCGTAAAACATTAACTTGTTTTCCTGTTATTTGTCAAGAATTTAAATCCCGTGTAGTTTTCAAAATTAAAACATTTAAAAGTCAACTTAATCAAACGACACTTTCTTTCTACCACCGGTCGATCCAAACAAGTAATCTTTAACATACATATTTCATAATGACCGACTCTTATACTTGCCAAGCAAATACTTTTCGGTGCTGACAAACTCCACCTATGTTGGAAAATGGATATGTTATCTATTCTTGGAAAAGCTAATGTAGCTATATATATGAATAGACAACATTGAAGAATGATTCTAATCCGTTGAAAATGGTCCACTCATCTGGCCTACGATTGAGGAAAATGGAGTAACTAGACCAAAGAAATATTCTGAGTTATTTGCTACGGAAGCAATTCAAGCTGATTGTGATATCAAGGCAACAAATATAATTCTCCAAAGACTACCCACCAGAAGGTCTATGCATTGTTAGCATCAAAATGTCACCAAGGAACTTTGGTAAAGAATTCAACTTCACATGCAAAATCGAACTTTATTGACGAAACAAGAAAGAAAGTGTAAGCTTTATGATGAATTCGATAAGTTTGTTTATAAGAAGGGGGAAACACTACGTGATTTCTACTTGAGATTTTCACTGCTACTCAATGACATGAACATCTACAATATGAATCTGGAACAATTTTAAGTGAACACCAATTTTTTTGAATACTCTTCCTTCTTGAGTCGCAAATTTGTGACAGATTTCAAACTGGTTCCAGGATTTGCACACAACTAACATTGATCAGCTTTATGCTTACTTGGGACAACATGATATTCATGCAAATGAGGTTCGTTTAATGCATGAACGCAACTTAGATCTGCTTGCTTTGGTTGCAACCCATCCGATGACCTAGTCTCCTTATCAAACTCATCAGCACTCATACCAAAACTCTTAATTTCAACCACAAGTTTCACTATATTAGTCTCTATTAGTATTGATTCACCTAAATCAGTCTCACAACAAATACATCAAGCAATTAATCATCAACACCTCTTTCAATCAGTTATCCATCCAATGATTATCAATCATCAGTTCACCACAACGCTTATTCTCCACCATCATTAATCCCTCAAATTGAATATGCTCCTACAGTTAACCAACAACAACCTGAATTTCCACCACTAGACTTAGGTCTAACTATTTTGGTGTTCAAGCAAGGTGATGACCCCATTGATGTCATTAACCATATGATGTCATTCCTATAAACTATTGTCACATCTTGCTATCCTACTACCAACAATCAGCTTAGGAATTCGTCAAACCCTAGGCAACAAGCTACCATTAATGATGGAATAATTACTTTACAACCAGTTCAGGGGAGAGAAAATTCTTTTGCTTTGGGTACAAGTAGAACCTACACTCCAAGAGCAAGTGGAAGCAATTCTGGGAAACAAAGGACTGTTATTTGTTACAACTGCAAAGGGGAAGGACACATGTCCATAGAGGAAATGGGATGATTCGTGGTTTAAGGATAAAGTGTTGCTGGTACAAGCTCAAGCAAATGGTCAAATTCTACATAAGGAGGAATTAGCATTTTTGGCAGATCCAGGAATTGCAGAAGGTCAAGCCACACAGACTGTCATTACCCATAATGCTGCTTATCAATCCAATGATTTTGATGCATATGACTTTGATTATGATGAACTCAACACTGCCAAAGTTGATCTCATGGCGAATTTATCTCATTATGGTTCAGACGCTCTTGCTGAGGTACACAATCCTAATGTGGATACTAATATAATAAATCAAGCTATGCAGGCGATGCCGTCTTCTGAACAGTCAAATGTTGTGAACCATTCAGAGACTGAAATAACCAGTGATAGCAATATCATTCCTTATTCTCAGTATGTGATTGAATCACAACAGGCAACTGTTTAAAATTCTAACTCTTCTACACAACAAGATGCACTAATATTATCTGTGATTGAACAATTGAAAACCCAAGTACTTAGTTGTACCAAGATAAATGTAGACAATAAAAGTGTCAATGATACTTTAACTGCTAAGCTTGAAAGATATAAGGAACAAGTTAATGTTTTTAAAGAATTTTAAAGAGTAAAGATAACGTTTCAGATTCATGTGCATAGTCTCTAAAGATTGATCATCTTAAACGAACTCTTTTAGAACATTTAAAAGAAAAGGAATCTTTAATGCAAACGGTTACTCTTCTCAAAAATGATTTTAAGAAAGAAAAATCTAGAGACATTAATAGGGAAATTGCTTTAGAAAAGAGGATCAAAATAGCTAAATAATATGTTTTAAAAGAGAGTCAATCCGCACGAAACTGTTCACAGTAACGAAACCTCAGTTTTTTCTATATGATCATAACCACTAAAACAAGCTCTAGGTTTTCAAAATCATTTCATTCAGAAAAAGCTCAGCATTTAGAACCAAAGGCTTAATGATATTAATGCCATAAGAAAAAAACTAAGCCATTGTGATTCCTGACCTCCGAAGAGACCTTGAATGCTTGCTGAAAGAGAATTGTTCAAAATGCCATAAAAACAAAAGGATCCTATAATGTTAGAAAAAATGAAAGTAAAACTACACCATGTTGATTATGTTGTTTCTTTAACCAACTTTCCTTCAATATTTTGGAAACACGAATTGTTTCTACAAACTGAATTATCTTTTAAACAGAGCCTTTGGACCTCAGAAATTCCCACTCTTCTCTAGTGGACACCACCAAAGTTGAGGTACCACAAGAACTACTGAAAGAGCCAGTACGTTAATACGAGTTTTGAAGAAACTTAAAACACTATCTTACTTTCTATTTTTGACGTGGGTTTCAAAGAAAGAACCACGTGTCACAAGCATCACTAAGGGCTCGAGGGGTTCGAACATACAAAATAATCTGTGTTTTTTAAGGGATGAAATAATTCCCGCATTTGTAAAAGCAGCTGAAAAAGAACTTATATAATACAATTACGATCAATATTTGATTGATGAACTTTCTGAAGTCCAAAATGTCTTTCATCAAATGGAACAGGCTGTGGAACAACATCGTTTAGAGTCAAAAACATTTGAAGTTAAAATGAATAAAGTTTTGAACGAAAATGAACGACTCTTGAAACAAATAATAAACAAAGATATTGTTAACATAATTGTGATTTCTTCTGTGGATAATACTTTTGTGTATATGCATGAATGTGAAAAGTGTCTCAAACTTGAGACTGAGCTTCTCAATAAAAAGGATTTCATTGAAAAAGAGACTCATGATAAACTGTTCAGAAGTTTTACAACTCTTGAAAAACATTGCATCTCTTTAGAAGTTGATTCTTAACTTAATCAGGAAATTTTTCAAAGAGACAATTCTGTGTCAAATCAAAGTGCTCCAAGTTTTGATTAATACTTTGAATTAAATGAATTGAAAGCTCAGTCCCAAGAGATAGACACGGTCATAAAGAAGTTGAAAGAGAGAATTAAATCTTTAAGTGGAAATATGAATGAGGATAAGATTAAAAAGGACTTAGAGGAGATTGAAACAATAAATATTGAATTTGATCATAGGGTGTCAAAGCTTATTGATGAGAATGAGCATTTGAAACAGACCTATAAGCAAATTTATGACTTGATTAAACTAGCATGTATTCGATCAAAAGAACAATGTGATGATTTAATTAATCAAGTCAATCTAAAGTCTGTGGAAATTTCTGATTTAAATGCTAATCTTCAGGAAAAAGTTTTGGAAATTACAGCTCTCAAGGATGACTTAAAAAACTTAAAGGAAAAGCTCTAGTTGATAATGTTGTTACGAAACACACTATTGATCCAAAGATGCTTACGATTGATATGGAACCAATAACCCCTAAATTGTTGAATAAAAAGATAGCTCACTCTGCCTATATTGAGCACACTCAGGAAGAAGCTGCAGTTCTTAGGGATCTAGTTGAACATGTTAAAGCTAATTATCTACTAGACCATCCCTTAAACTGCATTAAGGTTTTTTTTTTTACATAATGTATAAAAACTAAATGAATTCAGGAGGGTTGCTTAACAAACATCAGTAAAACATGCCCATATATCAATAATTCTGGTGAAAAATTAGTGGCTGTGACCCCAAAGAACAAGGACAAAAGAGTTAGATTCACTGAGCCCGTCACATCCTCAGGAAACACTATCACAAAAACAACCTCTATATCAAACCTAGTTTCTAACAAACCTATGTTGTCTTCTACAGGAGTAAAACCGTCTAGTAGTGCTAGAGAAACACAGCCTTCAGGCAATACAAAGAAAGATAAGATTCAGCAAACACCAAGTAGTACTTAGAAGAATAAAGTAGAAGCCCACCTTAGGAAAGTTAAATCTAGTTTGAAAAATAAATACTGTGTTGTTGCACCTAAAGGAACTGCTAATGTGCAGCATTCCAAGCTTAATGCGAATTCTAAACTTAAATGTGTTAAGTGTAATGGTTGCATGCTTTCTGATAATCATGATTTGTGTGTTCTTAATTTTATCAATAATGTAATGCACTTGTAAAATCTAAATCTGTTTATAAAAGTCACAGAGAAAAGTATGGAAACCAACATAAAGGTATTAACAAAATATTGGATATATCTGGAGACCTACTGGTCGGACTTTCACTATAGTAGAAAATGCGTGCCCTTTAAATAGGATTACCACAACTACTGAAGTGCCCTTTAAGAAACCAACTGCTCTAGATAATGAAACACCTAACCGTGTCTAACATAGTTTTTACTCACGAAACCAAGGAAAATCTAAAACTAATGTTTCCTGTTAGCAAATCTAATGGTTCTTAAATCTGTATCTCTAACAAAAAGAAACCCAGTCAATCCTTAGTGGATTCTATGGGTTGTCTGATTTTCCATCGTTCCTCTCTTGATGAATGCAGGTCGAGCCCAAAAAGTTCTCATTTATTTGGACACCGGCTGCTCCAAGCATATGACCGGATCGCTCTTAGCTCACCAATTTCGTCAATAAATTTTTGGGTACAGTCAAATTCAAAAATAATCACATAGCAAAGATATTGGGACATGGTGATTATCAGATTGGGAATGTTACTATATCTAGGGTTTACTACGTAGAAGGACTTGGACACAACTTATTCTCCATTGGGCAATTCTGTGATTCGAATCTTGAAGTTGCTTTTCATCAACACACCTGCTTCATTCGATCTAGAGGTGTTGGTTCCTATTACTAGATCAGAGGCAACAATCTGTATACTCTGTCTCTTAGAGATATGATGGCGTCCTCTCCTATATGTCTCTTGTCAAAGGCCTCAAAGACTAAGTCCTGGCTATGGCACCGACGTCTGTCTCATCTGAACTTTGGTGCAATCAATCACTTAGCTAGACAAGGTCTTGTTCGGGGTCTCCCTAAGCTAAAATTTGAAAAGGACCATCTGTGTTCTGCTTGTGCAATGGGCAAAAGCAAGAAGAAACCCCACAAACCTAAATCTGAAGACACCAACCAAGAAAAACTCTATCTTTTGCACATGGATCTTTGTGGACCAATGTGTGTCGCAAGTGTTAATGGAAAGAAGTACATCCTCGTCATTGTCGATGATTACTCTCGATTTACATGGGTTAAGTGCTTAAGGTCAAAAGATGAAGCTCCAGATTTCATAATCAAGTTTCTCAAGATGATCCAAGTGCGGCTTAAAGTACCTGTCCGACGAATCAGAACAGATAATGGAACTGAATTTGTTAATCAAACTTTACGTGAATATTATGAGAAGGTTGGCATCTCTCATGAAACATCTGTTGCTCGCTCTCCACAGCAAAATGGTGTCGTTGAAAGACGTAATCGTACGCTAATTGAAGTTGCCCGCACAATGTTGATTTATGCAAAAGCTCTGTTATTCTTATGGGCAGAAGCAGTTGCTACCGCATGTTACACCCAAAATTGTTCCATCATACGTCTTCGTCACGGCAAAACACCATATGAGCTTTTACATGACAAACCTCCCGACTTATCATTTTTCCATGTGTTTAGTGCACTCTGCTATCTGACAAATGATAGTGAGAACTTAGGTAAGTTACAACCGAAAGCTGATATTGGTATTTTCATTGGCTATGCACCCACAAAGAAATCATTTCAAATTTACAACCGACGTACCAAACAAATCATTGAGACAATTCATGTAGATTCTGATGAGCTGACTGCGATGGTTTCTGAACACAGCAGTTCAGGACCCGCGCTTCATGAAATGACTCCTGCAACAATCATTTCAGGACTCGTATCAAACCCTTCTCCCTCAACACCGTTTGTACCACCTTTGAGAACTGATTGATATCTTTTGTGTTAGATATTAGAAAAAGACTCGGTCGCCCCGTGTATTTTACTGTTTATTATAGCTCGTAGTTTAATAGTTAATCGTATGATTTTTGATTTTGAACCGGGTACTAAAACCCTGTTCTTTGTAAGAACTATAAAAGCCTCTTCCAACTTTGAAAGAAGTAAGCTAGTCATTATTTATTTACATTTTACACATAGAGCTTTCTCTCTCTAGAAACTAGCCAAATTCAAGAATAATCATCCGGGCTGTGAAATATGATATCATACAATAAGGGTGTTTGGCCTCCAGCTCATGTATGGTTTCGGGAGTAAATGGAGCTACACTAGAAGACGTGAGCACCTTAATAGCAGTAAAGTGCCCATCTCCCAGTTTACGTTTGCATTGAACCACGCTAGCTTCGTCATGTTTATTAGACTTCTTTACCCCAGTGAAGGATGGAGTTAATTTAGCCAAACGGTCCGACACCAAACGAAGCCTGTCTACGGGATCCCTCCACCTAAGGATAGCACGAGAAATACACTCAAACTGACATCGTTCTCTCTCACCAGATCGTCGTTGAGCTCTGTTAGTAGGCACAAAAGTAGATAAAACACAACATGGCAGGATAAGGAGTTGCACCCACACCGACAAATCCCCCGGGTTGACAAGGACATTATCAAACGCACTACGAAAAAGCTTAGCAAACCCAAGCCGCAACTTGGCG